>JACVVK020000367.1:515000-672408 GCA_018292915.2 Batillaria attramentaria
ATTAGAAGTCCAACGCTCTACCATTCGGCCCCCCCCCACCCCGGCTCCCCCTCTCCTCGAACTCACTGTGTGCCAAGTCGAGTATGGTCGTAATACAGTGGCTACTTCAATCAGCTCAAAGCAGATCTGTCTGGGGCTGTATTTATGCACTTGTTTTTAAAACGTGGTGTGAGGATTATAGGCACCACCAAAAACAACTCAGAACGATATGTGAGTATACAAATGTCAAACTATAAGGAAACTGGACCACTCAGAAATTGTCTGTGTAGTGTGGTGATCCTGGAACATGTGCCTTTAAGCATCTCAACAAGGAAGGCTGTTTTTGGATTCTTTTACCTTTGTCTTTTAATTTGTCGGGCAGAATGATCCACTTACGGTACAAAGCTATCATGGGAAGTGATCGGGTTTTTGTGGAGCAGATGAAGAGGGAGGTTTTTGTGGAGCAGATGAAGAGGGAGGTTTTCTGTGGAGCAGATGAAGAGGGAGGTTTTCTGTGGAGCAGATGAAGAGGGAGGTTTTCTGTGGAGCAGATGAAGAGGGAGGTTTTCTGTGCAGCAGATGAAGAGGGAGGTTTTCTGTGCAGCAGATGAAGAGGGAGGTTTTCTGTGCAGCAGATGAAGAGGGAGGTTTTCTGTGCAGCAGATGAAGAGGGAGGTTTTCTGTGCAGCAGATGAAGAGGGAGGTTTTCTGTGCAGCAGATGAAGAGGGAGGTTTTCTGTGCAGCAGATGAAGAGGGAGGTTTTCTGTGGAGCAGATGAAGAGGGAGGTTTTCTGTGCAGCAGATGAAGAGGGAGGTTTTTTGTGCAGCAGATGAAGAGGGAGGTTTTCTGTGGAGCAGATGAAGAGGGAGGTTTTCTGTGGAGCAGATGAAGAGGGAGGTTTTCTGAAATTTGCAGGCTACATTTATTTTTGTCTGAGTTTATTTATGAACATCCGTCTAAGGTTCAGATTGCTAAATTTAAAAAAATCTTTTCCATCAGATAGGAGCGATGCAAGAATAGCTTAATTGATGCTGTTGTTGCTGATGTCAGTTTTATTGTTGCTGTTGTTGGTGGTGGTGTTAATTTTGTGGTTGCTATTGATGTTGATGTTAGTTTTGTTTCGTTGCTGTTGATGTTGATGTTAGCTTTGTTGTTGCTGTTCTTGTTGATGTTGGTCTTGTGGTTGCTGTTGTTGCTGATCTCAGTTTTGTTATTGCTGTTGTTGTTGATACTAGTTTTGTGGTTTGTGTTGTTGTTCATTCTAGTTTTGTGCTTGCTGCTATTGTTGCTGTTGCTGCTGCTGGCGTCGTGGAATGGTGGTATCGCTTGCTCTTTGTTACAGTCGGTGGTTTGTGAGTTGCGCTGGTCGTTCGTTAACTGATCAACTGGGTGAGTGGGGTGGGTTGTGCATAGATGAAATCTCCCGTTACGGAATCGATGCAACAGATTTCCATTCTATGTCCACAATACGGCGGACGTGTGGGGCGAACAGCCATGACCATTATACACGGGAGAGAGAGAGAGAGAGAGAATACAGTGAAGGTGTGGAGAATCAGAATGAAGTGGACACGCATCGTGACAGGGGGGGGGGGGGGGGGAGAAGTAAAAGTAGCGCAACCGGTTTCTCTTCGGCCCGTATGACAGATCGGCTGTAATCACGACTGGCCAGAGAGTACATAAACAAAACAGTAGCCCGTGCCTAGAGGGGATATGTTAGAAATACAAGCATGCACACTTTGAATTGTAGTAACGCGTTAGTCATGCGTCTTATGCGGCAATGAACGAGTGGAAACACTCGAGTCCATCTTGTTTTATACTTCTTTATTATCCCTTCGACAAATCGGTCTGCTTCCCCCTAGGCAAGAGCGTCGCTGCGGTGCAGCGCCGCCCAATATCTATCCTTTTTTTCCTTTTTTTTTTCAATTTCACTGGGGGAGGAAAGCCGGATGAGCAGCCCGGTAGCCAGGAAAAACCAGTATCACATATCACAGCTCGACCTGGGCTCGAACCCACTCTTCACCGTGACACTGGTGACGGCCGTTCTGTAGCCCAGCGACCAAGTCCGACGCCTTACCTATTAGACCACCGCTTACCCCACCTTTTGACTATACTCCCATATTAACTTATGAGGCTGCACACTTTCGGCAGCCGTAGTTGTGTTGTGTTTACGTCCCCATCAAAGCACACACACTGCACTGAGAAATTGGGCCACACTTTGCGGATGTCCGTGCAACAAACTTCTTAATTTGTTTTGTCGTGTCTGCTTCTGTTTCATGTAGTTGCTGTCACCTGCACCAAGACGCCGACTATTGTACGTACAACAGTCTAAAACTCATCTAAAAAATTCTAACTCCTACCTGAGGTAGCCTGCGTGCATAAGAGAGTATGTGATTTGTCGGGCTGAACTGTAGACTAACAGTGAAGCTGTGACACACTGAGAACCCTCGTAATACTCTTTGTTTGTTTTCCTTTCAGAACGCTGTTACTTATCACTGGAAGCGGACTGGCGGTAAATCTCTACACGAGAAACTGGCAACTCTTCACTGCTGTCAGTCGGTCAGTAATGCCGAGGTCATAGTACTCGAAACTGATTAGTCGGCGAGACACCTGTCTGTGTGACATTTCACTACTTGTAGTCAGTTTCGGGGAAGGAAACTGATGTGACGGAGAAATTTGAAGCAGTTAGTCTACAGCACGTCACTTCGAGTGGTTGAAGGTCATACTGCCACCTACTTTGACTGAGATTCTGTTAACATGAATAACAATTTTAAGCTCTTCAGTCGCTGAAACACGTTAACTCTATTGCGACTAAGGCTGCTCGCTGCCTTGTCACTGTGCTGGTCTGAAATTGCAGTTAACAAACTACATGTAAACAAATTTCTCTAGCAAGTTTCACTGAAGACACATACGCTTGAAATTGCGTGTATTGATACAGAATGGATGGAGAATTCAATTCTGATGAGCAAACGTTTATGTGGGCGATGTATGGCTGAACCTTTGATCGAAGTCTCCCACAGAGGGTGAGTTAAAGCAGCAGAATACTAAAGTGTTCCAAACACGCTAAGAGGACAGCAACAACAATAACCACCACAAAAGAAAAAATTGAAGGCGTTTTTGCTACCACCGACAGGTGTATAGAGAGACTGCTGTTTTGCGCTGGTGACAACAATAACACCACCACCACCACCAACAACAACAACAACAACAGCAACAACCACAACAACAATTTTGCGTCTCCGGAGAGGACGCGTGTGACAGGTGATCGTTGTGAGGCACCATTGTCTTGTGTGGATACCAGACGACTGAATCAGCATCATGTTGGAGAGGTACCAGCAGCTGCAACTACAACTCCACCAGCGCCTGCTACAACTGGACCCCGTCTCCGTGGCTGTTGGAGTCGGCGTTGGTGGACTTCTGTTTCTCGTCACGTGGGGGGTAAGTTCATTTATTTCGTAGGCAGCTGCTGTCTGTGTGCCTGTCTGTCTGAACGTCCCTGTCTGTCTGTCTGTCTCTCACTCTCTATCTGTCTCTGTCTCTCTGTCTCTCTCTCACGGGTCGGTGAAGGTGGGAGGGGTGGGTGGGGTGGGGGTGGAGGTTGGCAGCCGATGGGTGGTGGTGGTGGTGGTTGGGGGGGGGGGAATGATAGGCGTGGGGGAGTGTGGAGAATTTACAGTCTTTTAAGTTTATTGCACATGTTGTTTGTGTGTTCGGCACCCCATCTTTCTCTGTTTACACCGTCCGCAGATATTATTTCCATCGTATTTTAATAATAATACATTTTACAAATATTTCTTTACGAAAGCGACCAGAATATTCAGTCATCTTTTGCTTGGTACATGCATGATGAAGATCCCTCTCTGTAAGCATAAGACTCCCTGAAGTTCCCACAACTTGCCATTTCGGCTGATTTGTGTTCGCAAGAACTGTGCGTATTTCCATCGTGTACAGACAAACTCTTCTTTACCTCTCTCCAGCGACCACACCATTCCTTGTTTGGCGTGGAATGATAAAGAATCCTTTTTGAAAGCATAGAAACGAAAGTTTCCCCCCAAACTGACATTTTTTCTAAAGAACTTGTTTTCACTGTGTGTTTTGCCAGTGTGGTCTTTTAGCAATGGGCGAATGTTTTTCTTGGCGTCTTGCATGTGAATGGCGATTAAAAAAAACACAAAAAACTGTTGACTCCTAACTCTATCAATTACGTGTAATTTCCTCCCACACCCCTCCTCCCCTTCCCTTCCAATGGAAGGAATGCATATCGACCGACTGAAATCAGATGCCAGAAAACGCCATTTGCCGCGCCACTTTGAGCAGTCAAAACACGCGCACGCAGCAAGCAAACACACACACACACACACACACACACACACACACACACACACACACACACACACACACACACACACACACACACACACACGCGCGCATGCATGCACGCACACACGCACGCACGCACACACACACACACACACACACACACACACACACACACACACACACACACACACACACACACACACACACACACACACACACACACACACCCCTTATCGATGCAGACAGCAGTAACTGATTTGAGGGGTGTATGCACAAAAATCAAATTTGTGAAGACGAAAATCAGTTTTCAGCGGCGCTGGCCATCACACAAAATGCTGCATCAAGCAAAACTTTCCACGAACAGATTTTTTTGTCAGTCGTCCAGCTGTTACCATGACAATAATTGAAACTGATCTAGGTGTCTGGGCTTTCCGCTGATAACGTCGATTCAGCATTTCATATCCTTAAAGTGTCTATGTTCGTAATGAGATATGAGGGAAAAAACTGTCGGTTACAATACTCTGTTCGCCAAATTAAAAAAGATGCTCCTTTTGATCACTGCGACAATTTTCGTGACTTTGCGGCTTCTGATACATGTAGTACGGAAATATGACTGCCACACGTCGATACGACCGAGTCGCTAAAATTAGCAACCAGTCACCGCTGTCTAGTCTGCAAGCAAATATTGTCGTCTGCTCAGTACGCGGTACACTTCTACGTATGTAGAACAATATACACCAACTCGAGTCACCACAATGGTTTCACATGCTCTGCTGTGTCCCACGTGACTGATTCTGATGAACGGATGATGAAGCGCATACGATGAAAAGTTTTCCACAGGCGTAAGGACAGAAACTGACCGTGAGGTCATGTTTGGTGTTTGTTTGAGGTACTCTGTTTGGCAAGTGTGTTAGTCTGTAGTGATTTTTGTTGTCATGAAAAAGCGTGATTTTCGTGATTTTTGTGTTACGTAGGTCAAGGTGCATGCCAGGCGGTCGCAAATAGAGACGAGATGCCAGCGAAGCTGGGACTTTTAGCGCAGAGGCCGAGCACAAGTGAGGCAAGCGGAGTTGTGCTCTCTGGCCTAAAGAGAAAGTAGGCGTGCATTACTCCAGTGAGGCCTGAGCGGAAAGGAGACATTCAAATTTGTTTGAACTCCTGTCACTTGCGTGCCTTTGAATGGTCTGTTCATGGTAGTAATTGTTTCTAGATTGAAGCATTTTTAGGGGTGACTATGATGCCTGAGGCTAATAGGGAATATAAAGGCATTTTGAGGCCCTGTGTATTTGTGTTTTTCGGCCACAGCGTTCTAGTATGCCTGAGAAATGTACTTAGACTGTAAGTTCGACACATGGAGGTTTGGGCGGGGTTGGGTGTCTGCAGAAGGCCGATGAGAAAAAAAGAGTAGGCCAAACACTAGTCATGAGAACCCCCCTCTCTCCTGTAATCGAGGGATGTGTCTTCCCCGAACACTCATGGGTTACCCGAACTATCCAAGCTCATGAAAGCAGCATACTTGTAGTGCAGGCCCGTTTGAATGTCACGGCATATATATTATGCATTCAGGGAGAGGAAAATGCCCAGGCCACCTAGCGGTGATTTTGTGTGTTGAAGTTGTCGTGATGTATTTTGTGGAAGAGAGGTGGGTGGGTTGCCTATAAGCGGTATGACAGGGCTGTGTGGATGATGGTACAAAACGCAGTTTCGTCTCTGTTGACATTTACCGCGTGGCAGATTTTGAACATTGCTCAGCCCGGAATTGCACTGTTCCGGTTATGATCGAGCGCCTCCGTGTTTCCTCAGTCTCTTTGTCTGTCTGTCTGTCTTTCTCTTCTCACTGTTCCGACCAAGAGTGCCTCTCTGTCTCTGGTTCTCTGTCGGTCTGTCTCTCCGTCTGCACACATACGTGTGTGTGTGTGTGTGTGTGTGTGTGTGTGTGTGTGTGTGTGTGTGTGTGTGTGTGTGTATGTGTGTGTGTGTGAGAGAGAGAGAGAGAGAGAGAGAGAGAGAGAGAGATAGAGAGATGATGATGATGATGATAATGATGATGATGAAACCTTTATTTCAGGATAGAGTTGTTAGGCACTGGAAGGCCTCTCTTACACACTGTCCTGCTAACACTCCCATAGACTATTCAACTAAGTATTAAGACTACATTAAACCCGAATCTATGAGGCAAATCAAGGAGATTACTTTTTAAAAGAAGCAACAAAATAAGAAAAGATGCACAAGAATCCAGGAGAGAGAGAGAGAGAGAGAGAGAGAGAGAGAGAGAGATGAAATGAACCTTGAACCGTCATCCCCTCTCTTCATCCCCCCTCCCCCCCCCCACACACTCTCAGTGTAAATCCCCATGACCTGTCACCCATAACCTTTCCATCCCATCTCAGCCACTCACAGTCGCCGCAGATGTGCTCGCAGTGTATTTCGGGCCAAAAAAAAAAAAAAAAAAAAAATCCCAATACTTATTCACATCTCGCGTGGTTTTTTGTTTTGTTTTTGTTTTGTTTTGGTTTTAAAACTGTAAAAACATCGCCTCAAGATTTGTTTGCATTGCTCACCTATCACATCCTTTGTTTCCCCCCCCCCCCCCATTTTTTTTTCTTCTTCTTTTTCTTCTTAGTATTGCTTGATTTATGTATGTAGTAGCATGGTCGTGTGTGTGTGTGTGTGTGTGTGTGTGTGTGTGTATGTGTGTATGCTCTACCTAGTTAGAGCTTACTTTGCTTACTTTGTATATATATCAGTAGCCTAGCAAGGACAAGATGTAAGACAGGTCTGCGTACCTAATCTTTTATCCTTGTAAAATAAAGTTTCGTTCGTTCGTTCGTTCGTTCGTTCTTTTGGGTGTATGCATACTGTCAGCCATCAGCGGCTAATCCGGGACCTATGTGTTTACACGGATAACCGTTTCAGTGTTTGCTGACACCGAATTTTGCAGGAATGAAGTGAGATGTAACACTTTGGGGCGGCCGCTATAATATTTGATGACCATGTGGTACATCTGAATCATCTGTATATTTATACTGAACTGAAAGTTCCTCATCGGTTGAATTTCAACAGTAACAAGTGTTAAAATAACAGTATGCGCGTCAACTCTTAAACGCCCACACAAAAATCGCAATGATGCTTGAAATTTTCAGATCATTCTGAGCCACTTCAAGCCACTATGATGTAATCAGCAGCGGTCTTGGGCCTAGCGGTGAAGACCCACGCCTTGCGTAATAGTGGCTTGAAGTGGCTCCTACTGGTGCGCAGTGGCTTGTTCTTTTTAACAAGTCTTATCATACAGCGGGCATGGGGTGGTCCGACTTGGGCTCTCAAGAGTTAAATGGGAGAGGTCAAAATGTCACTTCCGAAGCTCCGGGGCTGTTGGTCGACGAAAGAGACGAAGATTCATGTAAACTCGGGTACTGTTCTCTTTGCGGCCTCTGATTGTTAGAGAAATACGGTTTTCTTTGGACATGCGGTGTCATTATGAATATGTTGTTGTGTGCCAAACAAGCATATTGAGACTTTAAGCGTATCGCCCTTGTCGTTATCATACCACAGGGGTTAGTTGGGTAGACGTGGTGATCGACATAAAGGGTGGGTGGGTGTTTGAGAGTATAACGTCCTTTTCCACTACGTCTGATATCAAAGTCGGGATGACATGAAGATGCAGTTGCTCGTGAAAAATAAAATCCCGTTAAACAGATCCAAATATTTCAACAACAACAACAACAACAACAACAACAACAACAACACCGACAAAAACGCTGACAACGACAAATATTCTAATAAATTACAGAGATAGTGACAGAGATATAAAATATTTTGTCACCTGGTGCAACTCCATTGACAACACAATTTTGCCAACAAAAACAGCCTAAGCGCCTATCAAACCCCTTGCACTTAGACCCTTTGTCCAGACGCCAGTACAACCAACACTGCGGTTCGTATGAATGGACTGGTGTAGGTGGTAACGCGAAACTTTGCATGCTTGGCTAAGTTCATGCATACATGTGCACATCTGTCATACGCTTTGCCTTCACACGCCAGCTTGCGAAGACAGGTGTCCCTGCGAACGCGTTTTGTTACTTCGCTTTGCAAACTAGCACACAAGCTTAAAAGTTTTCATACTGATGTGTGTTCCCCATCACAATTTTCCTCCGCGGAGCACAGATGATTCGCACGGAGGAGGCCATTTGCATTTTGTATTTTCGTGTGCTGCTTGGTATGTGCTTAGGAGAGGTTTATTTGTGTGGAGGTTGAGTCTGCCGTGCGGAGGAACCATGGAAACATCAAACTTACGCGTGTGTGTAGTCAGCCTTTGAATTGTCTCTGTGTTCGCTGATAGTGATAAGTAGAGAAGACACTGTGCTGTACTCGGGATGTGTATGTTTGTATATTTCTGGAGGTTGATGCGCGACCGTTTAGATTAAGGCTGTATTTGGTATGGTATGGTTTGGTTGACTTCTCCTCGGCGCACATTATTATCCGTCTCTTCTGAAATCCTCATGGCGCCGCAGGGCTGGAGGACGAAGCGGTGAAAACCTGCTGCCGCTAAGCGTTACTTATGTGCAAACCTTCACCCTGCTATTCACTGTGGTGCGTGCGACAGTGTATCAGTTTACCACGCCACCGGCCACAGTCTACTCAACTTCGAAAGATGGACGTGGGAGTGTTAGCATGCACACTTGATATTTGGGCATTTGTGTGTACACGAGGGCGGGACCGGCACCGTGAACAAGTCTGCACGTGATTTTGACTCGACCTGGACAGGGAAAATCCATCCAAATTCCTGCCTACAAGTAATCAGTCTTTGGTTTTTCTCAGAGTAGTACGCGTGAATCTCTGCGTTCGCCAGTACAGAAGAGACATCAGGCAGAAACTGGATCAGTGTGTTTACAAGTAGGTTGCTGAGCTGTATATAGTTAGATGTTTAAGGCTGCAGTGTTTTCTACGTTTGAGTCGACTGTCTGGTTGAACCAAAGAAGCATCGTGCCTTGGTGCAGTATCACTCTGTACATGTGGAACACTGGCCACTGGTGGAACACAGCCTACATCAGTTCTATTCAAGGCTGCTTTGCATAAACCGTTTGACCGTCTGAATCTAACGTCACTCACATGGAAACAAATTGTACATCGTCTTCTGCACTATACGACGATACGTCATACAGCACATGCCAAGAGGAGGATTGTGGACGCCATATTCGCGTACAGACAATACTTTAAAGGAAATTCCCGCGTGTCGTCTGCCGTTCAGTGAGTAACAACTGTCGTCTGCTCTGTTCGAGATGGGAGGTAAGCAGTCCTCGTACGAAGAGCTTGAGGGAGACAACTTCACTCCAGGGGCAGACAGTTCAGGATGCTGCGTAAGTAATAGTTTTGTACTTATTGAGACTGACCGATAGTATGTTCGTCATCTTTACTTACTGAGAGCCTGGGAGTGGTGGTGGTGATTTGGCTGGTGACTGAGATCCTGGGAGTGGTGGTGGTGATTTGGCTGGTGACTGAGATCCTGGGAGTGGTGGTGGTGATTTGGCTGGTGACTGAGATCCTGGGAGTGGTGGTGGTGATTTGGCTGGTGACTGAGATGAAGTGATTCAGCATTAATGGCATTAACACTTACGTGCCCGAGCTTTACCACCCCACGCCCACTAATAGTAATAGTAATAATTAGTATTGGTTAGGCGCTTTACCCAATTTCACGAATCGGCTCAAAGCGCCGCGAACTGAACCCAACACGCACGCTCAAGTGAATCACACGCATTCTCTCACACACTGGACATAAACACATTACAATCACGTGGTGCGAAGGGTCAGCTCAGCTATTTAAATTTCGGAATTTAGAATTGCATTTATTTTTTTCAAATTTGGTGGGCTGAACATCTCCAAAGCAGAGGGGGAGGAAGCCGGAGTACCCGGAGAGAACCCCCGACGATCGGCCCGAATGAACGGTGCCACATACGAGAAGGAAAAATTCCGAGTGCCCCGAGTGGGACTCGAACCCCTGGCCTCTCGCACTGGTGACAAGTCTCTTAACCACTAGACCACCGACCGCCACTATATGATAAGACTGGTGAAAAAGAACAAGCCACTGCACAGTCGCCAAAGAGGGCACCTCAAATAAACACCAAACATGACCCCACGGTCAATTTGTTTTCTTACACCTGTGTATGCATGTGTGTGTGTGTGTGTGTGTGTGTGTCTGTGTGTGTGTGTGTGTCTGTGTGTGTGTGTGTCTGTGTGTGTGTGTGTGTGTGTGTGTGGTGTGTGTGTGTGTGTGGTGTGTGTGTGTGTGGTGTGTGTGTGATAGGCGCCCAGTGCTCCGCTTATTATTATTATTATTATTATTGTTGTTGTTGTTATTTCACACACACACACACACACACACACACACACACACACACACACACACACACACACACACACACACACACACACCTGTTGAAAGGAGCGAGGTGCCCAGGCTATCAGCTACAGAGAGTCAGGGTGGATGAGGAGTTGGGGAGGGGTGGGGTGGGGGTTGTGAGGTGGGTGATAGGGTTCAGGCAATGTGATGCATGACAAGACCGGATTTTAACAAGCTAACAACCGACCCCGTGTCCCAGTGGAGCACAAACATCGCAATGCATTTCCAAAATGTCACCCTCTCTCTCTCTCTCTCTATGCACAATAGAAATGTATTAATAATGGATAAGACGCCAGTAAATGTGAGAAATGCCACCGTGCACGACTGTTGAATATCTTGTGCCGCCCTGGAGGGGTGATCGTTTATAGCCGCCGACACAGCAGCTCACAGATTCACAAGTTTGCAAAAGTATACCAGCGCCGCATCGAACATTCCGAATACGTTTATTTCCGGTGAGAGAATAACTAATGATCGGGTGAGGGACTGGGTAAATCGGACATTCCTAAGAGCCAGGGAAACCTCACGACTAGAGAGAGCTCCATATGTAAAATGTAGCTAGCTATAAACAAAACAGTTTTCAACTTCGTAACTTTTAATTCAGTAACATTACTGTGAACGTACGACGAAGACGTAAAAACGTATTAAAACGACAGATGTTGATTGCGTGTTTTGGCATTAAAAACAGTAAAAGACAAAGGTCAATGTGGCAAGACCAAAGGGAGGAACCTCTCCAAATCTGTGAAAGCGAAAGTGTGTACAAGATCTTTGTTGAGCATTGGGCTGGTAAAGTGATGTTCTGACTGCTGGACCATCTACAGTGGTAAAGTGATGTTCTGATTGCAGTTTTTCTACTTCCCTTACACAGTTTAGCTGTGGTGTCACAATAACCGTTCTGTTGATGTCACCTGGACCTGACGTTTTCGTTTTCCTGAGGTCTTCGACTGTCCCCCAGATCTGGCCATCTACTGCTGTGAACTCAACTCGTGCTCCGAGGGTTCACTAGGCCTACAGATTTCACTGGATCCATCTTTGGCAACAATTCTGTACTTGTCAACGTGGACTGTGCCAACGTTTTTTTTTTTTTTTTTTTTTTTTTTCGTTTTCACTGACACTAAATATTGTGCCTCCACTGCTGATATCCAGTTTTGAAACATTTCTTTGGAGTTTCTACAGCTGTCTGGTCCTAACTGTCCCGTAACAACACAGACAATAACATCACATCACGTTACTGAGCGAGAATAAGTCGCTGATATATTTTCTAGATAAAGGTTAAATTTAGTTGTTCTGTTCAGCTTCCATACACCCCCCTCGTCATGAAGCCAGGAACTCGAGAACTTTCCTTTTCTGGTTTGATATTTTTGATGCTTTTTTGTTCGGCTCTTAGTCCTGTGTCCACGTCGTCAGGACAAGGTGCTGCCTATGAAAAAGAGACAGATTCTTCAGGTAAGACAGGCAGGTTCCAGGACCTCCTGGCGGCTGTGTCCCTGGGCAGAAAGACAGCTGTGCCAAAGAAAGACGCCACAGACGCAGGAACACAGAGACAGCTGCCTGGGGCTGGAGCAGCCAATAGCCCCCCACAAACATTGCAGACAAGATCTGAACATCCTGGTGAAGATACCGAAGCTATTAGTGGAAAACTTGAATCTGAAAGGCATGCGCGGTCAGTTCCTACAAAAGCTCCGACAAATGCAAACAATGCTTTATTAGACTCAGGTGGAGTCTGCAGAAAAGTCCCTCTCCAAAACCGGCTGACTGAAGGTGAAGGTTTGCTGGAGTGGGCGGGTGATGGCGTTAATTTCAACTCTTCCTGGCTTATCGAAGTCGGCAGTTCAGGATCCTACGGCGTCGTTCTTCAGTTCCACGAGGTGCGCCTGTCGTGGGGACTACATGGGAACGGGGAGAACGTGCCAGTGGGACTACAGGACGGGATGGACGACACGCTGTCTGTCTACACGCACGGCGGACCCGACGCCACCCTGGTGAAGACACTGAGACAAGCAACAGGACACTTACCTGTCGCTCCCCTGCTCGTCCCATCTAACCAGGTGTGTATCCACGTCGTCACGCATGAAAGGATACCACAAAAGGACAACAAAAACACAGAAACGCCCGGAAAGCGGCCTAAGTTCAGCCTGACCTACACAGCCCAGCTGCTGGAGACGCTGCCACCAGTTGTGTCTGGAGGTCGATATGATTGTTCTCCACCGTACGTTGTGCCTCAGGCTCTGCGATGTGACATGGTGGAGCAGTGTGTGGGGGGAGAAGACGAGAAGGATTTTAACTGTACCTACTGGGACGATGAGTGCAAAGACCGGATCTCGGGCACGTACGATTGTCTGAAGTTCATTTTTGCGGAGAAACCAATTTCTTGGGACGAGGCGTACACGGCATGCAGAACACACCAGTCACTTCTTTTAGAAATCATTGACACTGTGACCAAGCAACTGGTAAACAACATTACTGCACTTTCTGGGCAGGATGACGTGGTCGCATCGTTCAAGCGTGAGGGACCTAATCCAACAATTCAGAAAAGGCGCTTTCAGTGGCTTCAGGGAGTAGACTCGCTATATACGGCGAACCTGCTTCAGGGTAGTAGACTCGCTATATACGGCGAACCTGCTTCAGGGTAGTAGACTCGCTATATACGGCGAACCTGCTTCAGGGTAGTAGACTCGCTATATACGGCGAACCTGCTTCAGGGTAGTAGACTCGCTATATACGGCGAACCTGCTTCAGGGTAGTAGACTCGCTATATACGGCGAACCTGCCACGGCACTCATGGATCCCCACCAAAGCTGTGCAACATTCGGCATACACCCCAGACCACATTTGAAGCCAGTGTCTTGTTCAAACGCAACGCACACGTTCTATGCCTGTATGTTTCAAAAGTCTAACGCCTCCAGAAGGTGGCAAGAGCAAGATGTCAAGTTCACCGCCCTTGATGACTTGCTCATCACAAAGAAAAACGAGGTTAGCCTCAAGCGATGCCCTGATGGCGAATATGTACACGTATTTCACGAATGCTGGAGAGAACCCAACACGTCTGTCATCAACACGTCTTTGCTCCGATGCCGTAATGGAAGACAGGTGCACTACACTGTGGCAAACGATGGAAACGATGACTGTAGCGATAACACTGACGAAGGGTTTTACTGGGTGCATGGAAACGTTATGTTCTGTGTACAGTCTGGTGAATTCATATCTTCAGCACTGGTGTGTAATGGGCAGTTAGACTGCAATGACGGAAGCGACGAAGAACATTGCGATACCTGCAAGGAGGGTATGGTGAACTGCTTCGGTTGGGGATGCGTTCCACAAAGTTACGTAACCCGAGGACTGCTGAAATGCTTCTCTGGCTCCGAGTTTGGTCAACACACTGACGTCGCATTGAACGGTTCGCTGACGTCACCAGCAGCGTGGAAGTCTTTTCCATTCGACGACCAGAATGAGAAGGGTTTGCAGCTGCTTGACTTTGATGACTACGGCACGGCGGAGTTAACGCTGCTGAAGGAGGGAGAAGAGTGTCCCGAAACTCACGTCCGGTGCTTTGGAGGGCGCTGTATTCCTTCCTTTCTTCTTAATGACGTACTCTATGACTGTCCCATGCCTTTTGAGCCTTTTCACCAACAGTTTTCGTGTCCCGGTTATTACCGCTGCTACAGGTCAGAAATCTGCCTCCACCCAGACTACCTGTGTGACGGAATCTACCAGTGTAGAGAAAAGGACGACGAGAGGTACTGTAACCTGACCTGTCCTGAAACATGCATGTGCGAAGGATACGCGTTCAAGTGTCATCAGATGTTTGAGGCAAGCGAGTTTAAGTTTGTACGATACCTCGACCTGAGTGGCGTGATGCAGCCCAGACTGGAAGTCCTCGAAGTAACAACCAGCCTGTGGTTTCTCAATCTGTCTTCGTGCGGATTGCGAAGTCTACCACTAATTAACTTCTTTGACTTGCGCATCCTCGACCTTAGCTTCAATGAACTTAGAGGACTACATTCCTTTGGAGTTGGATCTCTGCGATACTTGACTCATCTGAACCTCTCAGGAAACCCCATTTTCCAGTTTCTCGATGCTCAGTTTGACGACTTTGTGAAGACCAAGTTACGGCATTTACAAAACCTGAAGTTAGTTGCTACTGGAATTGAAAACATTGCGCCTGACTGTTTCAAGCATTTGCCGAAACTGGAAATCCTTGACATGAGAAACAACAAGTTCACGTTTGAGAAGAAATCGTTCTCCGGACTGAGTGGACTAGAAACACTGTATACAGACGATCCCAGGGTATGTTGCTCCTACTCTGACCTGTATCCGGCCTCAAAGATGGACTGTGTAGCCCCCGAGGATGAACTGTCGTCCTGTAGGGACTTGCTGAGATCAGATTTCTTCCGAGCAGTTCTGTGGGTTCTGTCATTTCTGTCCTTATTCGGCAATATGGGCGTGTTCGTCTTCAGGGTTTGGTGCGAGACTCAAGGGACGTCACCTGCGTTCCGTGTGCTGGTGGCCAACTTGTGTGTGTCTGACTTCCTGATGGGCGTCTACCTCATGATGATCGGCTCGGCGGACGCTCTTTACAGGGGAGACTACCTGTGGCAGAGCAGGGAATGGATTCACAGTACTGCTTGCAGAGCGGCCGGCTTTCTGGCCTTGTTGTCTAGCGAGGTGTCGGCCTTCATCATCTGCCTCATCACCGTGGATCGTCTGATGGTGCTGCGCGCTCCCTTGAATCGCGATCGTCATTTCACCGCTCGTTCCGCCATGATGGCTTGTGGCGCCGCCTGGTTGATGGGTGTGGTCCTGGCCTCGGTGCCTCTTCTGGCAAATGACGGAGAGTGGGAGTTCTACAGCCAGAACGGTATTTGTCTGCCCCTGCCCATCACACGGCATCACTTCCCTGGCCAGCACTACGCCTTTGGCGTCTTCATCGTCCTCAACTTCCTTCTCTTCCTCTTCATCGGCGCCGGACAGCTGTTGATTTACCAAACCATCCGCAGCACTCCCATGGCCGGCGGGTCACAGCGTCGTCAGCAGGACATGGCCATCGCCCGCCGTCTCTTCCTCATCGTCTTCACCGACTTCTGCTGCTGGTTCCCTATCGGCCTGATGGGACTGCTGGCTTCTCGCGGTACGCCCATTCCCGGCGTGGTCAACGTGTGGTCCGCCATCGTGGTGATGCCGCTCAACTCGGCCATCAACCCGTTCCTGTACACCATCAACATGCTGCTGGAGAGGAGGCGAAAACTGAGGGAGCAGCAGCGAACCCAGACCATTTTGGACAGACTGCACGTGGACATCGTCACATGGCCAAAGGACAAGCTGGAGGAGCTTGCTGGCTATTTTGACCGTGCCATGGAGAAATTCCGATGCCCGGAACACCCAACCGGCATATTGCCGGAATATTTCGGCACCGATACAAATGAGTTGAGAGAAGTCGGCACAAGCGAGGAAAGACGAATAAGGAGTATCTTGGACAAACTGCAGGCGGAGATCGTCACCTGCCGTAAGGACAAACTGCAGGCGGAGATCGTCACCTGCCGTAAGGACAAACTGCAGGCGGAGATCGTCACCTGCCCTCAGGACAGACTAGAGGAGCTGGACGTCCTTGTGGACCGTTGCACCGATACTGTTGTTGATGTGGCAGATGTCAGCACGATCCAAGGGGAGCGAATCAAGAGCCTGCTGGGGCAGTTCCATGTGGAGATCAAGGGCAAACTGCAGGAGATAATCCATGACGCCCGTCAGTCCGAGGAGGCGCCCACCAAGATAGAGGGTCTGACGACCAACAGAATCCAGGCGGATGCAGGCACCAGTCCACACAACGGTGATGGTATTCAGCTGTCTACGTTCCACGGTGGCTGTCAGAAAGAAGAGTAGTAACCAGATGCCGATGTAACACATGAGATGAACTCCCCGAAAAGAAGTCAAATCGGGACACTAGAGCTGTGGCTGCGTTGGCCCAGGGCGCTTTCTGCGTACGCATAAAATGCCCCGTGTCAAAGCCTCCATGTTTGCAACGCCGCTGAGGTTAAAAAAAAACCCAAAATACTGACGCTTTCAAAGCTCTAAAGGTGTTTGCCAGGTAGACGGATGTGTCATGTGGCCATTGCGACTTTTTTCGTGACTTTGTGGCTTCTAATGCCAGAGAAATACGACTTTCTATGAGCTTACGGTCCTTTCCTGAACAGAGTGGGACGCGACAAATCTTCTAAAAATAGCCACCAATCAGCGTCGTCTAGCTGGTCCTCAGTCCGCAACCAGATAACGTCGTCTGCTCAATACGCGGTACACTTCTACAACAACTTGTACGCCGGTCAGAGTCACCACAATGGTCCAAGGCGACCCATGTGTCTGCTTCTGCTGCACGGATTAAAGATCTAAGCTCCCAAGAAAAAGCTTTCCGAAGTGTGAAAAAATATTACAGAGTCGACCGTGCAAGCACAGTCAACTCTGTCACAGTTGCAGAGTTTTCAGCGTCCCTGAAACCCCAGTAAAAGCCAAGGGCAATTGCACAGCTCAGTTTGCGTTTTGACACTGAGCGAGAAAGATCGTGCAACACTCAACGTCCGCTAGACACTGTAGCGATGTGTCTCGCTCACTGACCAAAAACCAAATAATGTCACGGCAAACTCGTGCTCCGGTTTTATAAGGATCCCTGAAGCGCTGAAAACTCTGCAGCTGTGACAGAGTTGCCTGGATTATGCACAGTGGAAGGAGTCGCAGTTTTCAAAAACGCAACGTTCGCGGCTTTTTGCTGAGATTGCAGACCTTTAAGCGCATTCGTTGACAAGGTTTCCACACCACATGCCTGTCATACGCGTTGTGATTTTAAAGGTTGTTCGGGAAAGTACCCCGGTGTCATTCGTGCTTGGTAGTTCATCTGGTCTGTTACACCTGACATCTGGAGCAAATTGCAGTTTGTTGCTCAGAATAATGATGGCTACACTTAGCGGTGGTACAGGTGGTGACGCCATCATGTTTGGAAACTAGGTGTACTGAGACAGAAGACCTGATTAGACAGTACCACGATGACAAGATCATGGTCGACATTTGTTTGTTCATTGTATTCAAGGAACTTTTTCTGTGACCTAAGTATGTAAGAAAGGTCTTCCCGCTCGTGCTGGCAAAGGACGTTAAACTCCCAAACACCCACCCCACTCATCCCAGGCAGATGATGTCTGACGTTCCCACTTTGCCCGACCTATGGTGTGAGTCTGACGTTCTCGTCGTAATTTGTTGTTTTTTTGACAATACCGCTGTGCGAAAAGGGGTGGAGGGTGGGTGTTTGGGAGTTTAACGTCCGTTTCCACCACGTATGGGTGATATCAAAGACGGGGCAACGAGAAAAAGGCCATCACAAATATTTGGCCCCAGCCGCCGCTGCGCGAACAGACCTCAAGATACAAAAACACTTTTTCACAAAGAATAGCACTTCTCTGAACTGCTGCCGAGGCAGTGTGCACGGTAGTTGTGCTCCGGTCGATACGGGGATCTGACTTCTAAGTGGAGGGACAAACGTTCAGCGATTCAGCGGGACAACGTAGACAGCCGAAGAGTAACACTAAACATTTAACTGTAATAAATAACTGTTTTACGTATATATATATATATATATATATAAACATATATATATATATAAACAGTTATTTATTACAGTATATATATATATATATATATATATATAGAGAGAGAGAGAGAGAGAGAGAGAGAGAGAGAGAGAGAGAGAGAGAGAGAGAGAAAAGGAACTCGTTTGCTGATTTCGACCGTAAAACTGCTCACTAAAACCCACAGTTTTACGGTCGAAATCAACAAACTCCTGTGGTGTATTTTCCGTAATCGGGGCACCTCATTGTGAAAACTCTCTCTCTATATTTATAAAACTGTCGTCAATAGCTGCGTTACATGTATCACTGACGTCAATGGCTGTTTTGCGTAACTGTCGTCAGTAGCTGCTTAACGTGTATAACTGTTGTCACTAGCTGTTTTACATGTAAACGTGACTGTCGTCAATGGCTGTCTTACGTCTACAACTGTCGTCATTAGCTGTTTACGTGTATAAGACTATAACTGTCGTCAATAGCTGTTTTGCATATATAACTGTCGTCAATTGCTGTTTTACGAAGATAATTGTCGTCAATAGACGTTTTGCGCGTGTTTACAGCTGTCGTCAATAACTGTTTTGCATGTATAAACTGTCGTCAGTAACTGTTTTACTTCTAGAACTGTCGTCAATAGCCGTTTTACGAAGATAACTGTCGTCAGTAGCTGTTTTACGTGTAAATGTGATTTTTTTTAGGTGGGCGGGCGGTGGGAGGGGGGGGAGGGGGTGTCTATCAACACAGGGAATAACAGTAGGGTTACAAAACTTCTATTAATTTAATTTTTCATCGAGGAACTAAAATAGGACAAACGTCTTGGCTGTCCGAAAAAGTATAGGACAGTGTCCTGAATCATGACGGCAACAATGCAGAAATGATAGGACGTAATTATGTGAGAAAACAATTGGGCATTTCAAAATTGAATGGGTCTATGACGGATGTGTGACATGGATATTGTTAAGCCCTGGTTTTCATCACGACGATTATTTTGTTACGCTCGCAGAATGGACGACTGCACTCCTGTCAATTAAAAGGGGTGAGCCCTCAGAATTCAGCCAATCGCGTCGCGCGGCATAATGAGCACAACACGTGGCATGGTCTGGCGATCTCTCTTACTACGAGGGAAGCACGTGTAGTTTGATATAACTGGAACATGGAAAGCAAGCAGTAAGTCAATTGACGTCATTTGAGGAAAAGACCATTACGTCAGTGTTTTGAAATCACTCCTTAATTTACCGATACAATGACGTCATGGACGTACTGTGTTCCGCCAATACATGGCAGAGTAAAGTGGCAGGGCTTTCAGAGTTTTTTTTTTTTTGCAGAGTGGAGTCGTCTATTCTAATAAAGTGAAACGAGAACGACATTCGTTGCCTTTTCTGATGTTCATTGATAACTAAACCGGTCATGTTAACTCTGTTGTGACCGGGACTGCCGCTGCCTCAAAACTGCCCATTCCTGGACCTGCCGCCACGAACCTGCAGTAAACTGACTGCGTGTAATCATACCTCTCTAGGAAGCTTCATTGAACACACACACACACACACACACACACACACACACACACACACACACACACACACACACAGAGACACACACACACACACACACACACACACACACACACACACACACACACACACACACACACACACACTTAACTTTTTCAAATGATTCGTAGTTGATGAAGAATGGATCGAAATTTCAGTTTTGATGAGCCGTGGGTGGTTCATTGCTGAACCTTTGATCGAAGTCTACGGTCACGAATGGGTTAAATCGCTACTCAGTCATTATGTCGTACAATTCAAGATCAACATTTATTGTTCTCATGTCTTGTCCAGCACTATACGAGGTGGAAAAGGACGTAAAACTCCCAAACACCCACGCACCCACCCTCGTATCCAGCACGGAATTGCGAAACATGTGAGACTTGTGTCATTGGTATATCTTTATTATGTGCATGTGTCTGGAGGGTTCATTGTTTGGGGGGGGGGGGGGTTGTTGTCTGTGCGGCGCTGAGCCCTAATTAACTACCTTACTCAGCGATGGGGGGTGGAGGGTGGGGGTGGGTGAGAAAGGAATTGTTAGGAAGTAATGATGCAGAAGGTTAGTAATAGGACTACTCGTGCACTGTACTTAATTAGTTTAACTTGTAATAAATTTCTTTAAAAAAAAACAAAACAAAAAAAACACCGATGTCAGTTTTTTGTGTCTTGATGAATTTCTGAAACACGATTTCAGTTTTTGTTAACTTTTTCTTTTATTCACTTTTCTTCGGAATCTTTAATACTTTTTGAACTGTGTTTTTTGATTTCCTCGTATCTTACTGGATGTCATTTTCATTGTCACCCCCCCCCCCCCCACACACACACCTCTAAACTTAATGACAGTCATAACCCTACCACTGTTTCACCTTCTCCTCTGTACAAGGAGTCTCCCTCTTGACCTATGGGTGGTTGCGATGCCGAACAAACAAATCACCGACTCTGCTGACTGATTGGGGTCAATGGATAGAGGTCCACCCTTTATGGTATCTGCTTTGTTGGCTTTGCCATTACCGACAACACAGTAAATAGACCTGTGCACCTTGTCTTTCGTCTCTGCGGTCGAGTTGTTGCGGTGAATGACAGCGTCCTTCTTCATAACTTACATGGAAAGAGAAGTGTTGAAACGCTGTACAGATAGTAGCCAATGTGTGTGTGTGCATGCGCCTCAAAGGACATAATTGTAAGTCTTTGAATGAGTGGTTTGAACATGAACTTTTTTGTAATCTGTTTTCCCAAATTGCAAAGACAGGCAGGTTTTCCATGTGAAGGGTGACTGTTAAAACGATGAAGAGATAGTTCGTGTGTGTTCGCGCGTCGCAAAGGACAGTTAAATTCTTTGATATACTGGTTTTGTCTATAAATCGGCTGGAATCAATTTTCCCCAATCGCAAAGACAGACAGTCTTGCGTGTTTAAGATGTGTTGAAAAGAGAGTTGAATAGTTCATGTGTGTTCATGCTTCGCGAAGGACATTTAACTTCTTTGATGAACTGGTTTGAACTTGGATTCAGTTGGAATCAGTTTTCCCCCAATCACAAAAACAGACAGACTTACGCCTTTTGAATGAGTGTTAGGGTATACGACGATGGACTCATAGTTCAAGTGTGTGTTCATGCGTCGCAAAGGACTTTTCACCCCTTTGATGGACTGGTTTGAACTTGGAGTCAGTTTCCCCAGCCGCCAAAGACAGACAGCCAACTTGGACCTCAGTGAAAGGGGGGGCCGTGTCTTCTAGTTTCGGGTGTACCGATTTTCTCTTTTCATTCCTGGTGATGTATGAGGAATCTCTGACATACGGCTGGAAGACTTGTGCCGTAGTTGGGCCGTTCTAATAATTCTCGTGTAGTTTCCGTTCTGTTTCCAGGGTTTGTGCTTTGACGCAAAGAAGGAGTCAGGGTTTTTGGCAGCAAAGAAGGAGTCAGGGTCTTTGGCAGCAAAGAAGGAGTCAGGGTGTTTGGCAGCAAAGAAGGAGTCAGGGTGTTTGGCAGCAAAGAAGGAGTGAGTGAGGGTATTTGGCAGCAAAGAAGGAGTGAGTGAGGGTTTTTGGCAGAACGTTTTCTTTCTGGCTTTAAACAGGCCAATTCCATCTTTGCTAAGCCGACGAATGTTTTGGAACTGTTTCGCTCGTGAGTGCGCCTGTACGCTCGATATACTCTATCTTGATGATTAGTACAGCTCTTAATGCGATACAGTGACGTTTATACTTCAAGTTGCGCGAGCGGTTGAACATTCAAATTCTACGACTGTTGTGACACTATTGGGGCGCTCAGTGTTGTCGCTGCTCCATCGAGTACGGTTTTGTTGGCTCAGTGCCAGTATTACAGACGCTGTTATTGTCCAGGTGTCTATTAGTAGTTTGATGATGTAGACATCACGAAAAGTACTTAGAAAGATCTGAGCATAAAATGGTAGAAACCACAAAACAGATTACGTGTGTACTGTACCTTAATGTGAAATATTGACAGATTGGACAACCAAACATTCACGTGTAACTAAATGACGTTTATAGGGTAGTTCCTATGCACAATGCTGGCAGATTATGCTGCATTTGTGAAACATTAACACGTGCTAAACATGATTACTGAGTGCATTACAGAATTCTGTCAAAGTTACATTCCAAACACTCAATGAGGCAGAACAAAGTTGCTTCTGTACTGCCAGCTGGACAACGAAACCCTCTCACAGCGGCTGTTTTACTCCCCGTTTGGCACAGAAATCAGTCAAGCGTAAAAACGACCAGTATAAATATTGTGAATGGGCAGTGGGTCATACTGAGACCGGTCGAACACAATCGGCACAAAGCAGCACAATCAAAATTTACAGGCTACGTGATAGTATTAGCTTCCGGGGCATGTAGTAAGAACTCGGCTAAATATAGTATAAAATCTTTGCCCCTTTTAAAATTTGTGTGCATAGTAAAATATGGCAATCTGGTGGTTTTTGTTGGCTTTGTAAACAAGTTTCATGCCAGGTAATAGTAAAATTAGGGGAAAATGAGGCTGGCTTGTGGACTATTTGTATTCATGCGCGGCTGGCACAGGAGCCAGCAGACGACCGTGGAATGAGGGGGTATGTGGTCGCTGCCAACATTGCCAAAAAACGGAATATTGGAATTTGTTTAAATTTCCTCTACGCATGAGTCTATGGCTGCCTGATTTTTGTGAATTTTTTGGTGAATTTTAAAGCATTTCTAGGGTGTCATCTGCAGCGTTATGTGTAAGAGGAATATATAGCGTTTTCCTCCAGATTTGCATCTGTATCGCGTAGCCCAACAGCGGCACAAGCGACGTAGCAAGGTCACAGTCCGGTGTAACGTTACAATCTTACCCCCACGAGGGATCCACCCCGGAGTAAAAATATAGTGCGAATGTTTTACTCCCTAGTACAAACCTCTTACGGCAAAAATACTCCCAAGCAAAGGGACTACTTCTGTTATATGTGTGTTTTTGTTGTTATTGTTGTTTTACTGCAGAGTCTGAACGATATTTTTACTTGAAAGTAAATTCATTGGGGAGTTAGCTTGTATTATTACACCGGCGGACATGGGAAGGGAGGGGGGGGGAATGGGGGTAACTAACATGGCGGAATTCTGTTTTTCTGCTGCTGCCTCGACTTCAAAGTTTTGACGGAGGACTACCTTGTAATGCCATGCGTTTGAAATAAGAGCAGGCACGCATCTTCACTGTGTAGTAGTGTGTTAGTGTGTTAGTGAAATACGTTTTCTGCTTGATAAAGAACCCCTTTCTTTCACATCCAAACCAACCGTAACTGAAGGGGCGTTTCCGGTGCTACTAACATTCGAAACAGTGGAAACACTCGGACTGGTGCTACTTTTGACCAGATTTCCTTTTGTCTGTGTCAAATGTGTATCCACCGGGAAACAACCGAAAATGTCACTACCATGTAAACACGGTGCATACTCATATTTTGGACAGGGTTTTATAGCATAACAAAAGTCGTCAAAACACTTAAATCATAGTAGCACCCAAAAAACTCCTCACCATCTTGAATGACCCCTTGTAGGGTAAGCCCCCACGTCATTGTTGTGGCGTCCTAGGGGGGATTTGGATGCAGACGTGGATTTTCCCGTGGCTATTCTCTGCAGCTCTGGCCAGTGTTCTGTGGTGTTAGTTTTAAGCTGCGTCTGCCTGTGAGACTACCTGGGGAGGAAAGGTGGTCTCCATGTGATTCATTGTGCGGTATATTCAGATTTAACCCCGTGCAGTTCGGGAAGGGGGCTTTTTTGTATTCCGGCGTCGACGCAAGGTTAGTTCAGCCTTCGTGCAGATGCAGTTAAAGTGACGAAAGGTGAATTTTCAAACTTTTTTTTTTGTCAACCTGGACCATGCGATGTGAAAAGCATGAAAGCTTTTAGACACTTGCAAAATTATAACCTGTGAGCTGTAGTTGCTGAGATATGATTCAAAATGTACTGCTCATGTCTGCTGGTCGATATTACCAGAGGCAGATGGTTCTAAAGCATCACATTCCAGTTGTGTGACTCCCAATTTGTATTACAAGAAAACAAGAACGTTCTTTTGGAATAGTATTTTGGAAATCTCATCTCAGTAAAGCAATACTTACTGCGTCAGTTCAAAACATTTGTTTGCACTTTTGGGGAGCCGGGACAGCCGAGAGTTGGACTTTCAATGCTCGGGTCGTGAGTTTGAATCCCGGCTGGGGACAAATATTTGTGCTGGCCTTTTTCTGGTTATCTAGTCTTTGATATCACCAATACGTGGTGGAAAAGGACGTTAAACTCCCAAACACCCACCTGCCCACTCTTACTTGCACTTTTAGTCGCTTACCCTGAGGTGTGTCGCTTTAATCAAACCACAGTCTTTTGCAAAAGAACAGGAAAAAGGGAAAACTCGTGTTTCACAGTGCGAGAGAGTTCAGCAGCAGTACTCAGCCTCGGCTAACGAACTCTCGGGAGATTACGTTTTAGTATTTTATGGCGCACTCTTTGGTTGCTGTCCTCAACAACGTAAGGAGTGCTTAAACTGTGGAAAAAGTAGGAGTATTCTGAAACGTGGGCTTAGCTTCTCAGTCTTCTCATAGTCTCCGTCTTTGTGTACTTCTCAGCAGACTGAGTCTGATCGTTTTGGACACGGCAGCAGCTAATAGCCACTGAACGAGCGTTTTAAACGTTGGAACTTTACTCGTTTAACGTTTTCTGGCAGACCTACCTCTACACAGACACCGTCATTACCCTTTGAGAACGACCATTTTCTAGACTCAAGCGTCCCTGTTACGAGTACTTCTGTTCCGTTATCCTGGACTCCAGACGCGAAAAGACTCAAAGGCCTGTCAAAAGTGTTGCTTTGAAGCGATCTGTTTCGTGTGTACCGTTTCTATGGAGAGGACACTCAGATTTGGAAGTCCATCCAAGTGCTGTGTGCCGGCGTAATCAGACAAGAAGTACGTACATGTATTTCGATGTGAAAAGTCGCAAAGACCCTGTCGAAGTGCTGCTTTGTGGCAACAACTATTTCGTATGCACCGTGCCTATAAAAGGGACACTTTAAGATTTAGAAGTCTCAGCTCCTCCGTGCTTCTGCCGCGTTCAAAGAAAACCTCAAAGGCTCGCTTACTCTGCACCACAGCTCCAATTATTGGTTTCGACGATCGGTTAATTTGACGCCCACTGAGGAAGCACAGGGAAGCAAGGACCTACTCGTTAAGTCCAGCCTAACGAAGGAGCTGGGAAGAATCCAGTTACTGTGACCAGCGGGCATCCACAGGCGCCCACAAACTGCTCTCCATTGAAGACCTATTCAAACGCCGCCCCTTTCTGAAGCTGGTCGATGCAAGTTGAGTAAACTGTCTGCAAGGGGACGCAAATACTGTACCGTGTGCCGAGAGAGTGATGTCCCCCTTTGCTCTGTGGGATTTCCGGCCGGGTCGTCTCGTGTTTGGGAGGGTCCTGGGCTGATGACAACGTGGTTGAAGTGTGTGTAAATCTTCAGACCATTGACAGGCTGAGGAACTCCAGTTCTGCTGCGCGCGGCGACTTCCAACAGACCTCCAGTGCATAATACGTGACACATAACCTTTCATTTTCTGCTGGGGTGCCGAACTTGACAGAAAACAAAAAAATCATATCTAATACAAACTTTCGTGACAATATGTATTAGTGCTCTGTTCTTTGCCAACCGACTGACAGTGTATACAATAAACACGCGTACAACTTTCCAATAAGAGAGTGAAATTCTCAAACTGCACACTGAGCAACTTGGATTGAGAATTGAGAAAGAACAGCTTATAAGAACGGAAACCCATCACATCTTTGAATTGTGGTTGTCCGTGTTGATTGAGGGCTAAGTAGAAAAGACGCAAGATACGTTTCAAGGTCAAGATACGCTTGAAGAGAGTCTGTGGGATTTGGAAGTCGTGTTGTGCAAAATGGCGGCGTTTTGTGGCGGGAAATCGTCTGCCGTGATGGACAAGGATGATGAGGACTCCCAGCATTCTTTGCAGAGGGACAAGCCTGATCAGGTAAGCGTTTGATGATAATAGCAATAACAATAATAATGAGGAGTTGTCACCGGCCCCCGTAGTGTAGTGGTTAGCTCTTCGGACTATGGACCGGGAGACCCGGGTTCGAGTCCCAGCCGAGGCAAGCGGGATTTTTCCTACCTAGGTCGGCTCCTACCCACAGCGGGTGTGCTATAGGCCCAATGGGGAGGCTGTTGCCACACAGCCGAGCTTCACCCACTTCACGGGTGCGACTTTGGGGGGTACTTCCCTTGGTATGACACGTCTGATGATGTGGATGATTACACAGCCGGCACCGCAGGTGCCGTAGTTCCCGGGCCTGGTTAATGCCGGGATATTTATGACAGGAAGCGTGGAATGCGGCCCTGTCCCGCAGTCCCAAACCACACGGACTTCCATAGCATCATCTTACCATCATCCTCATCTCCATCATCATGCATAATAAAAATTGCCCCAACTTCCGAGCCCTCCGTGGATTCCATCCATTACCAGGGAGCAACACCACTGGAGCCGGCAAAGAGTTGTGTCAGCAAAAAAAAATTAAAAAAAAAAAAGAGGAATTGTCTGGCGCCACCAACCTCCTGCTGGATCTCTGGGCGCCTTACAGTAGCAAAACCAACACACAGTCGTACATACACTATACAGTCTCAATTCTTACATACTTACAAACATCATGAACATACAGGCAGTTTATCATACATACATAAAACTTTACGACGGTGATAAGATGAAAATGATTACCAGTCTGACTCGAAGGAAAACTCAGCGTTTAAATATGATCTAGCTGTAAAAATACTTCACTCATACTAATCTGTTTAGCTTAAACTCACTCCTTTTGCTTGCGCGAGGAACCGGGACTTTCAATGTGTTGGTCGTGAGTTCGAATCTTGACTGGGAGCCAAATATTAATTTTTGTGGTGGCTTTTTTGTCTTGCTGTCTCGGTGTCTTTGATATCATTTGTGTGACGCAAAATGACGCCCCCCCCCCCCCTACACACCCACTCACCCTTAACTCTTAAGCGCCCAAACCCAACCACCCTCTGCCCACTATATGTTTCGATTGGTTAAAAAAAGAACAAGCCACTGCACACCAGTAGGAGCCACTTCAAGCCACTATTACGCAAGGCGTGGGCCTTCCCCGCGAGGTCCGAGACCGCTACAGATTGCATAATAGTGGCTTGAAGTGTTCCTAGTGATCTGGAGAAATCAATTCAGATCGCAGTTCATGCATGCGCGTGTGAGAGTAAAGCGTACACGGGGTGTGTCTCGATCACAGACGTGGGTGTGGGTGGGTGTTTGGGGGTTTAACGTCCTTTTCCACCACATATGGGTGATATCAAAGACGGGGCAACGATGAAAAAGCCAGCACAAATATTTGGCCCCAGCCGGGATCGAACTCACGACCCGAGCATTAGAAGTCCAACGCTCTACCATTCGACCACCCCGGCTCCCCGATCACAGACGTAAAGAGATAGACCCACCGCCTCACGCTGCCACCGCTGCTTGCGAGTGTCGCTATCGCGGCCATCTTACTAATACCAGAACTCAGAGGCTCTGTGTATAGGACGCCTCGTTCGAAATACAAAGTTCTTTAGAAAGACGTCATCAGAAATGTGACGTAAGATAAAGCGGACCAATGCTATGCGCGCTATGTAAACAGCTGATAGCGTCTGGCCAATGCTATGCGCGCTATGTAAACAGCTGGCACTTCCAGGTACTAGCAACATGGTGCGCGGCGGCGTCACTTTTCCGGCACCGCGGTGCGTCTATCTCTATACGTCTGTGGTCTCGATCCTATCGCTAAAACACAAACATACAAACGTTTGTACTGAGCGACATTTTTCTTTGTGACAGTGATGTCGTTAAGTTTATGACAGTCTCAGTACATGTGCTCATTCAGCATCACAAGTCTGCTTATAAGATATTTCCAAACGGCGTCTTTTTATGTTGTTTCCATAGTAATGGAAACAACATAATAGGACGGGCTAAAATTTCCACGTTCACAGGCAAGCATCTGTGGTACAAACGCACGTCACTGCCGATCTCCCGCAGAGACGATTATGCAAGTGTAACTCTGACAATGACGTAAGAAAACCTGCGTCATCGATGCTGGCATGTATGCTGTTCCGAACGCACTTCTCCTCCTCACTGAGTGCCGTCTGTGCGGATGTGCGTGTGTGTGTGCGTGTGTGAATTGTGTCCGGGCCCGTTTCTTCGAAGATACTTAACCGAATGGCTTCAAATTTGGGGCATCCAAATTTATCAAAATGTTACATTAGACGATTCAAGCGTGTGATGATTGCTTAAGTGATTTGGGAGTTATCGCCCTTTTGAGACAAGTTGGTTGTCTTTCGTGTACAGGCGTAATATTTATTTAAATCACTCAATTTTTTGGCAGTAGATAGCTTGAATACGGACTCTGAATTGACTCACTACTAGAACATGGTCGCTCTTATAGTTTTCATGTAAACCGAGCCTGAGTTGACATTGCATGTGAACCCAGTTCAGATGCCTATTTCTCCGAAAATACTGAACCGATCGATTTCAAATTTGGGGTTTCTAAATGAATCAAGATTGTTGAATAGAAGGCCCGATCCAGGTACGATTGCACACATGATTTGCGAGTTATCGCCCTTTTCAAAAAAAGTGGCTTTCTGGCGTTTAAAGGCGTAATATTTACCTAAACCACTCCATTTTTGGGACATAGATAGCATGAATACGGACTCTCAACTGAGTGAATTTTGGAGGTTGTCGCTTTTATACTTTTGGCGTAAACCGTACCTGATGAAAGTGCTGGTGAACACACTTTAGATCTCAAAATCGCTCCTACTATACATAGATAATGAGCCTGGGGTGCCATAAAAAATATACAAAAAAATTAGAAAAATTCACTGCAGCCGTTGTCGTCAGTTGACTCGAAAATTTGTACTCGAAGCACATTTCCTTTACACAAGCCACACGCCTCACAAACATCGCAGAAAAGGCACACGCGCACTGACGCAAAACTGTATCAGCGTCAGTTTGCCGACGTCATGTTTGATTGACGTGGGGGTGTGTCGTCACTTTTCGGAAGTTCTCTATTTGTAGACGGGGAAAGCGGGAGTTTCATTGATGTAGTGAGCTTTGTTTTTCCCACTGACTCTCACTCAATAGCATAGTAGAGTGAGAGAACACCACATAGGTCTCAATGGAGCACATGCACAAACGCGGCTCGCGCAAGTCTGCGTGCGTGCGTGCGTGCGTGCGCGCGCGCGTATGTCTGTGTGTGTCTGTGTGCGCGCGCGCGCAGCAGACATAACACATAGTGAAAAAACGTTCGCCGCGCAGACTTGTCTGTTAAACACATTGAGCCGGTATAAATTCGATCTTTACACTGCGCAGCAGCAACACTTCAATTTTCATGGGGCTGCTTTCATTGCAAGAATTGTATCCGAGTCAAAGTTATTACGTCAAATGTATTATGCGTCATCCCAATGAGGAAAACGTCATAGATTTCAAAGAAAACAACTTGACGTCTCTCTTCCAAAACCAAGATTGGTCTGACAAGCCCGGTCAGTTGTTTCCATTCAGAGAGAGAGAGAGAGAGAGAGTGTGTAGTGTGTGTGTGTGTGTGTGTGTGTGTGTGTGTGTGTGTGTGTGTGTGTGTGTCCTCCCGAATACATGGCATTACAAAAGAACGACCGTGACGACAGCAGGTGATTAAATGGAAACAACATATTGGGCTGGTCAGTGGCCATCTTGTTAGTAATTGCATTGACTCGTCGGGGAGCCGGGGTGGCCGAATAGTAGAGCATTGGACTTCTAATGCTCGGGTCGTGAGTTCGTATACCGGCTGGGGCCAAATATTTGTGCTGGCGTTTCCATCGTTGCCCCGTCCTTGATATCACCCGCATGTGGTGGAAAAGGACGTTAAACCCCAAAACACCCACCCACCCTACATTGATTCGTCCTCCTTGCGTTTGCTTTTTATTTCCAGAAAATAATGAGATTTGCAAAAGTGTTAATGCAGACGCGTGCTTTTGTTTCCTCTTTCGTCGTGGATCCAATTTTCTCCTGCCAGATGAGTGTCTCCGCGTTTCACGCACTTCTAACTTCGCTTGTCTCCCTTGATCAGGAACGGCAACCCTTTCGTTTACTTAAGGGGATTTCTCTCCCTTATTTGGAGCGCATTTGGAGGGAATCCAATTATTAGCCACACTGTTTAAACAGATCCTTTCAGAAAAAAAAAAGCTCATGCCATTCATTCACACGTGTCCATCCCAGAGGAAACTGTGGTTTGCGTCCAGACAGGGAGACGTCGTCAGTTCAGACTTGAGCCGCATGCAATGATGACGGAGGTTAATCAATATGGCGGGAAATTTTCCCGGTGCTATTCGGATTCAAACTTCAATTTTGAGGGCAATGTCTCTCAAGTGATGCTACGTGTCTAAAATATGAACATAAACACGTCTTTGCGTTGAAGAAACGTCTTCTGGGGAGCCGGGATAGCCGAATGGTAGAAAAGTTGGACTTACAAATGCTCGGGTCCGCTTGAGTTTGATTGCCGACTAGGGCCTAATATGTATCTGTACTGACCTTTTGCTCGTTGCCCCAGTCTTTGATATCACCCGTATGTGGTGGAATAGGACGTTAAACTCTGAAACCCTCACCCACCCACCCACTCTCTTTGACACGTCTTTTCATACTTGGTGAGACAGGACATTAAACCCTCAAACACCTACCAACCCTATACAAGATCCTTTATGGAAATCCGGTAAGCAGAAGCGACGAGGTGTTCTTTTTTCTAATATAAGTAGCAATTAAAACAAACAAACAAACAAAAAACCTCCTTGGATTGTGGGAAATTGAGGGACCGTATATTAACCAGAAAACGACTCTTTGTTCACACGGCACTACAAAATGTAAGTAATTCCCATACATGTCTATGTCTTAAAAGTCCGTGCAAAAATTGCAATTTTAATTGAAATCTTCAGACCAGTACGAGCCATGTCAAGCCACTCTTATGCAATTTGCAGCGGTCTCGGGCCTCGCGGTGAAGACCCGCGCTTTGTCTAACAGTGGCTTGAAGTGGCTCCTACTGGTGTGCAGTGGCTTGTTCTTTTAACGGGTCTTATCATACAGCGGGCAAGGGGTGGTTTGACTTGGGCGCTTAAGAGTTAACTGAAAGCAATCGTCGTAAAAACTTCTGAATCGAAGTATAGCATTCCGCCATATTGATTAACCACCGTGGTGACGGCACCCGAAAAATCTATCAGCAGCGCATTTGAACGGCAGGCGCCGGTTTTTGCGAGTTTGACCACTTCAGGGCGGGAAAGCGATCTGGAATCACTGTCTGCTGTTGGGAATCTTGGGGAGACATGTAGCTGACAGTTGTAAGACGTTTTTGTTCTCTGTCAGACGCAGGCTCTTGCAACTGGAGTTTAATTAAGATGGAGGGTTAGGGGGACAAACAATGAATGCAGTGTGGAAGTGTGGGCGCTGTGATGAGTTAGTTGACTAGGCTGCGGTTGTTCTCTCTCTCTCTCTCTCTCCGTAGTCATTTATTAACACCCAACATGTACATATTTACATAATCATGTTAGTTTGCATTAATAACTTTAATCATTTCTGTTTTCTTGGTTATCCCTGCCATCTATTTTAGCTATCATGCTTATTCTCCGCCTTCTTGTATTTCATTTTTAAGTGTCTGTAATGTGTATACTCCTAAGCTTTTACTCTTATACTGTAGTCTAGCAACGGAAAGGTTGTAAACTGGCCCTTTGGCCAAAATCTTCTACCGTTGTAAAATAAAGGATTGTCATTGTCATTGTCATTGTCTCTCTCTCTCTCACACACACATATGTGGTGGAAAAGGACGTTAAACCCCCAAACACCCACCCACCCACCCACCCACCCTCTCTCTCACACACACACACACACACACACACACACACACACACACACACACACACACACACACACACACACACACACACACACTCTCTCTCTCTCTCTCCCTCTCTGAAGAGTTCCTGTTGTGTGCCAGTGATGACATCGTTGTTATGTATGACTGTCAGAGAGACTGTTGTCACTGGTTTGTAATCCAGAACCATTACAAAATGTCTGTCTTCCTCGGCCCGGATGAACATTGAACAGACAACACGGTGATTAACCTTTAACATGGACACTCGATGTTGGGAATTGTACCAAAAAAAAAAAAAAAAAACCTTCAGAGAAGCTGATGTATATGTCTAGTGATAATATATGATATGACGTGACAGTGACGGTGTTGGATGTGTGAGATGGTTTCCATTCAATAGTTCACACTGGATTTTGCTTCACCACTCCCCCCCCCCCTCCCACTGTGTCCCTTTTACAAAAGGTCCTTCGACCTACGCAATAAAAGTCTGAAGTCTGTACTCTCTCGGGGAGCCAGGGTGGCCGAATAGTAGAGCATTGGACTTCTAATGCTGGGGTCGTGAGTGGTGGAAAAGGACGTTAAACCCCCAAACACCCACCCACCCACCCTCTACTCTCTCTCTCTGTTATTCTCTGTGTGCGTGTGTGTATTCAAAAATGCTTGTGCACTTTACTTGTAAACACACTCTGTGAATAAGGACTACCCTTACACACAACCAGCTGTGGAAGGCCTGATAGCCTCTTATCTTGTGCCGCCGATGTCCCTGTCAAGTCTTGTATGTGCTTCGTGCTTTGGGTGGGTGGGTGGGTAAATGGGTGTTTAAGGGTTTAACGTCGTTTTCCCACCACAAGTGGGTGATATCAAAAGACGGGGCAACGAGAAAAAGACCGACACAGATAGCTGGCCTCAGCCGTGGAGTCGAACTCACGACCCGAGAATTAAAAGTCTAATGCTGTACAGCTCGACTGACCAGGCTACTTCTAACGACAGGGGCGCCGGAACAGGGGGGGGGCGGGGGGGGGGGGCTCTGGCGTTTCCCCCCTTTGAGATTCTGCCCCCCCTCCCCCCAACATCTTCCGGCGCCCCTGAACGAGGTTCTGAAAAGGGCACTGAAGACAATTATGCCAAAACATCGCCGTGTGTAGAGTAATCATCTGGATGAAGGGTCATGCCAAGTCTCTGTGGGCATGCCCCCCCCCCCCTCCCTCGTTACGTACACTGAGGAACCTGAATACACACAAGAGATCAAGAGAAACAACGTGTACATATACTTTACGTATATTGCATGTTTTATTCAGGCGACTAAGGCATCAGAGACCATCAGCACGCTATCGGGTTATGTCAGAAAACAATGAACTAGAGTACCTTGGAAGCCAGCTGGATCTCGTGAAGCGAATGCAGTGGTCCATCACAGATGTGTGCCGTGTGCAAAAAGTTATTTCATTTCTCTGCTTTGTTTATTTACGGAGTGAATTTTGCTGGGGAAAGATAGATATGTGTAACGATTGACATCACGCGCCTCTGCCTCTCTCTCTCTCTCTCTCTCTCTCTGTGCGTGCGTGCGTGCGTGCGTGCGTGCTTTTTCTTCTGTAATCAACGGATTCAGTCCATATAGTATAGCAACGGCCAGTTTTAAAATTGGTATGAATATGCCTGTAACTTCTATCGTTGTACAATAAAGGTTCTTCAGTGTTCTTGTTCTCTCTCTCTCTCTCTCTCTCTCACACACACACACACACACGCGCGCGCGCGCGCGCTGATGTGAACAACTTTTTAATCGGAATTTTTTAATCGGAATTGAGAGCAAAGAAAAAAAAGCCGTTAACTCTTCATCTTCCTCTCTCCACTGCTGTTTTTTTGTTTGTTTGTTTGTTTGTTTGTTTTTACACCACTGCAGGGAATGCCTTCAAAGTCCAACCCAAAAAGGACACAGAAATAAACTTTCGATCTTGTCTCCAGTATCATCGTCACTGCATTCCATCGCAGCTGCGCCTCTGGTGCGCGCTACAAAGAGAGAACTAATTTCCCAAGCGGGTACCAGATTATGCACGCCGCATGCAGGTCCAAATTTGCCGCGCGCTCTCTCTCTCTCTCTCTCTCTGCCTCTCCCACTTTTATACAGTTCCTCTACGACGCCAGTTCCAAGTCAACGCAGGAACTACGGATTCAGGCGAAGCGTCGCCGTGGTGCCTGAGAATGACAGGAGATACGCTGGTTCTGTCTTGGTCAGTTAGTGGGAAGAAAGAATTTGTGGCGCGTCTGTGTGTTAATGTTAAGCTGTGTCGTTGGATCGTTCGTGATGGTCGTTGTGACGACGTTGTCGTAGCCAGAGATGTGTAGAGAGGTGTCTGTCGCAGTGTGGTACATTTAAACTTGTCGATAGAGTAGCTTTGTCCTGAGACGAGTTGTACTCACAGCCTACGATGACATGTACAATTATACCACACATACGAATGAATGACTGACACAAGGAAACTGAAGAGGCAGCGCAATTTTGATGCACAAATACAGTCGTGGACCTAAGCCGAGAAATCACGCACAGCGCGGCTTAGAGACAGTGCGCAGAACACCTCAGAGCTGAGGTAGATTTTGCGTGTTAGGTCCATTACTGAATACAGAATTTAACGCGGTAAAACTATATTCGACAGCTTGCTTACATGCGTGCATAAACCAAACTTTGAAATATATGTATTGTTTTAGGGCATATCTTGGAGCAAAACGTGTTTACATGATCAGCCCATCTTGAAAATACTTCACAGAACACTTACTGCAGGAGAGCAAAGCAGAACAAGATCGGTCTTGTCTCCAACAGTCCAAATCAAGATCGAAACAAACCTTTTGCTCTTTGAAGCACAACCGATTCTGATTGATCAGGCCCAGTTTATGGGACGTGCATCACGTGGTCTTCGCTGGCACACGCTGAAGGAACTTTTGATCGTAGGTTCGACCGAGCAGCGTGGGAAGAAAGTCATTCGGAAACTGACATTTCCCGTGACACTGTGGATCGAGGTGCGAGTCTGCCTTGTCACTTTCAGCTCAAAAATCGTTTACTGTGGTGGCCGCCATTGTGAATTTGCTAGAGTTTTGTGGATAACTGTGTGAGGTCTGCAGAGCACGAAACTGAAACACAGCCAGCAGTCAGCTTTTGTTCAAGTACTGTGTTTCGTAGTTATTGTCTTACCGAGGTCTAGAACTAACCTTGAAGGTGTGTGATCATGCAGTGGGCTGACGAACGTGTAAAACAAAAGTCAAAAGTCAAAAAAGTTTATTTCTGTAGCACATCATGGGTTGTGGAGGAAATACAGAAAATTAGAGTGAACGTGAATACTGTGAATATAGCAAACTATAACTGTACAAAGGACAAGATAAAAACACATCAAGAGTATAATAACACTGAAAATTGTGCACAAATTCAGGCGTTACACAACACACTAGAGAGACTGCTACATTTGCGAAATATACAAGTGTTACACTATACTGTTTTTGATACACTTGGCTAGGTTTAACATTGCTTTCTGTGACATTTGCATGGACATCAATCGGCAATAGTCAAAAGCTGACACCAGTCTTCCAAGTGTGTGTTTTCTTATCTCGTCAGTAGCTACAGTCTCTGGCTGTAAAGTCACGTGTTTCGTGTGGCTCAGCAAAAGGCGACTTGGAGAGTAGCAAAAACACATTTGCTGCCGAATTCCGATAGTTATTGTTTGGTATGTGGCAGTGTCACTGATGCCGACTTCAACTTGATGCCAGGCGGAGAACATTGTCTTAGACGATGTAGATGCTGAACGAAGCTGAGTGCGGAAAGAGCGAACGGTATCGCATCTTTAGTTGATTGTGTTGTGAATTTAGCTCTGAGCGATCTGGTCCTGTATTGATTGTTGTGTCGCACTTTCACGATCTTCGCACAGTTTCAGAATCTCAAGATTTGCCCTGTTTTTCAGACGTGTTTGGCGTGACTTGGAGTGTCAGTGTGTCGGGAGGCACCAGTGTAAGACTTTTATTGAACTTCTTTCGGTAAACTGTGAAGTTTGAAGGAGAGTGGGTTGACGACACGAAGTTTGGAATAATTATCCGATTGGTGTCCCCGGTACTTTTTACTTGAGGGATAAAAACTACGCGGCCCGCAGACGTGTGAGTAAATCTCTCTCTCTCTCTCTCTCTGTCTCTCTCTCTCTCTCTCAACAAACCTATGAGGTAAAATTCATTACATAGACTCATAGCTATTACACACGTAAGGAAAAACTGGGGACGAATAAATGACACTGCATCGGTGTATGATGAAAAAAAGACAAATATAAAGGACAACACTCCATTACGATTCAATTATGTACAGACCTGCCCCCAGTCATACGCATACCCACTGCTTGGCATGAAAATGACAAAGTATACTTGTTACAAAATGAATAAGTGCATCTTTTAAGAACAGTCTGAAAGAAGATCAAGTTGGTTATATGCTGTCCGTAAAAGTTCTGGTCAATCACACATTTCACAATAGTCACAGGGACTCTCGAATTTACAGCAGCATCGAATATCTCCCTTTGACCAAGCCTGTTTCATAAACAACTGCAAACTTGATACAACCATTTAGTAAATCATTAATAAGATGATTAACACCAGCACACACACACACACACACACACACACACACACACACACACACACACACACACACATAGGTATCTGATTCTGAACTAATGCTCTCTCTCTCTCCCCCCCCCCCCCCCAATACGCCGCATGGCTACAACCTGACCGTACACTACCAAAACCTGATGGATGTCTCTCCCTGTTGACCATTTTCTAGGTGCCAAATTCCTCTCTTCAATTTTCTTCCGAAGGGAACGACTCCCTGTAAGCGAACTGAGCGTAGCAACTGTTTGTGTATGGTTTACACGGAACACTGTATCGATCGTTGCCAGTTTTCGTAGCACTTAGCACATGTGGTGAAAGTCTACATCATGCAAAGTCAAGTCCTGCAAGGGTATTCAAGTATGGCCATAAGTCTCAACAAAAAGCCGCAGGCAGTCTGTGTTAAAAAAAAAGAAGCTATCCGACTATGCAACAATGCACAGTCAACTCAAGCCCCTTAGCGTCCCGGAAACGCCAATAAAAGCCAAGGGCAGCCTGATTTCACAGCACAGTATGCGTTTTGACATTGAGCGAGAAAGATCGCAGTGGCAAGTCTTCTCGTGCAGCACACTACACCCGCTAGACGCTGTAGCGATGTGTCTCACTCACTGACCAAAAGCACTATGAAGTCACTGCAAACTCACGCTCCGGTTTTATAAGGGTCTCCGAAGCGCTGAAATCTTTGCAACTGTGACAGAGTTGCCTGCATCACGCATAGTCGCAGGAGTCGCAGTTTTAGAGACACAATGTTTACGGTTCTTTGTTGAGATTTCAGACCTTCAGTGGATTGTCTGTCTTGAACAATGTACGCGTCCAGCCGACAACAACGTTGAAGAAAGTCGCATGCCGAGCGCGTGAAATCACTCCCCTTGAAATGTTCTCCAGCTGTCTCCATTTACGAACGCGTCAGGCCGGCGTTCGGGTCAGGGTAGGGTCACGCCTGACACTGATGTCATGTAGGATTGCTTATTAATATTAGGAGCTCTATCGCAAGTTGTCCGGTCTGCTCAAAACTTTCTGACGAACGTGCACTTTTGTATGTACGACGTGTATGTAATACGTTGTGTCACTGGTCAATATGCGGCGATGTTACAACGTCACAATTGCTGAGCGAAGGCTATCGTAATTTCAACAGTGGCAAGTCTAGAGAAGATTAGTTTTAAACACTATAGTCCTGCAAGTACGTAGTGCTTGAGATGTCTCGAAACGTAGTACTATCGACATGTTTAAGCCATATGAATCTCTCGCTTGTGTTTGTAGCACCGCTTACATATTCTTGTCCTTGCCAACAACTCAAGTAAAGGTTTCAGAAGCAGTTTGCTTGATGTCACCAGGACAAATAGAAATACAGTTAGCACGACCAAACCAACACTTGCATACCCACAAATCGTCACAGAAATTAAAATACAAACCCATACTGTTTCCAGCTGGTTTAGAGGCGACCCATAGGCCCGAGCACACACCATAACAAACAGCGATAAAATTAAAGTTACCATAGAGACCAACATAAATGTTCGCAATGTGTGATATATATACTGATTCTCGATAACTTTATTAAAAGGAAAACGTGCTTTTTCTACGATCGCAGACAGACATGACCCCAGAAAGCAGAAAAGGAGTTTGACAGACTCAAAAAAGCCATCACTTTTAAAGAAATTGCTAAAATGCGTGTAATATTTGGATCTGTGCTGATGGCCTTCCTCTACATCATTTACTTTCTCTGTAACTGACTCACTTCCTGGCGCTGTTTCGTGATTACTGGACGTGGCGCCCATGTCATCAAACGACATCGCGTCATTCGAGGCTCTTGTCTTCGGAAGAAGCGCTTCCGTCTCAGCAGCAGATCCATCAATCCCTTTAGCAGGCTTGCTTGGTGGGCAGCTCCCTTCAGAATTCCCTGCACTGCCAACGCTTTGTTTGTCAAGACAATGTCCTGTTTCACTGACCATGGAGTATGTTTCTACTTCACTGGCCGGCCTTAAAGAAGACGACAGACTACAGGTTGACATGTCCACCCTTGTGAAACTGCTGTCCGGGCTTGGCTGATGAAGCGTGGCCACCTTTCTCTCCAGCCATGACTGCACCTAAAACACCGCAAAGGCATTCTGAAATATAATAGAAAACCTCTGAGTGAAAATAAGTGATTTTATCGTTGCTTTCTCAGTAGTATTTCAACATTTAGTCTCTTTCTGAAGACGTACATAGTTATGACGCAACGACATGGAAAATTCGACACCAAACCAGTGAGCATCTTCAGTAGTTAAGGCTCAGACAAGATAACGTTTTCTTAAGATGCATATTAAGTGGGCCCTTAGTGAAATATATCACGGATCTCAATCTTTGTCTGTTATGATTGTGTACCGACAGGCGTGCCGCGTAAGAAAATGGCGGTGCAGTAATCTGTAGAACCAAGACAAGAAAGTCTCGACTAACGTGTGTACTGGTATCCAGAATGGCGTCTGGTGGGTTTGGTTCTGGGTGTTCGCACGTGCAAGGAAGCCCACGTGACAGCAGGTCGGCCATATTGTCTGGACAGGGAACGTTGTAGCGGTGAAGCAGCTCCACCATCTTAGACTCTAGCATGGTGTGGACGTGTGAAGGTTGCCCGCTGAAAGCACTCAACACCTGATTCCATTTCTCTGTCTGCTTTCTTGTATGCTCGTTGATGATGTCTCTGAACAACAAAGTTTACAAACTTATGAAAACAAGGAAAACCTGACTACTGTAGACATTGTAACATTTATCAAATCAAAACTAAATCAAAACATCTTTATTGTCCAGTTTAAAGTCCATAGGTGTCCGGTGCTACATGACATAGTAGAGTGGTACACATAGGTGTCCGGTGCTACATGACATAGTAGAGTGGTACACATAGGTGTCCAGTGCTACATGACATAGTAGAGTGGTACACATAGGTGTCCAGTGCTACATGACATAGTAGAGTGGTACACATAGGTGTCCAGTGCTACATGACACAGTAGAGTGGTACACATAGGTGTCCGGTGCTACATGACACAGTAGAGTGGTACACATAGGTGTCCAGTGCTACATGACATAGTAGAGTGGTACACATAGGTGTCCAGTGCTACATGACACAGTAGAGTGGTACACATAGGTGTCCAGTGCTACATGACATAGTAGAGTGGTACACATAGGTGTCCAGTGCTACATGACATAGTAGAGTGGTACACATAGGTGTCCAGTGCTACATGACATAGTAGAGTGGTACACATAGGTGTCCAGTGCTACATGACATAGTAGAGTGGTACACATAGGTGTCCAGTGCTACATGACATAGTAGAGTGGTACACATAGGTGTCCAGTGCTACATGACATAGTAGAGTGGTACACATTCTACACTTTAAAAACTATATTCAAAAGCACAAACAAAACGACACCAAGACAAGCCGGACATCCACAAACCAATTAAACTGATTTTGATTGGATGTTTTCTTATTGTTGAAGCGTACACTGCTTAATTTTACCCGCTCATTAATGTACTGTCTCTCCAACCATCCCTCTCTACATCTGTACAACATAGATCTTGCACTCTTGCACAGCTGTGATCAGATCCCAACTTGCCCTATTTTGTGTTTACAGCCAGTCGTTGTAAGCGAAGACAGCATTACCTACCCGTAGACATCACGAGACAGACAAGCGTGATGACACAACAGGTCAGCAACTGTCTCCAGGCGAATACGGTTCTGTATTGAATGACAAAGGCACTGTTCACCGGATCCATGTTCGGCCGTGGATTTCTTCTCTTCCGGTGCAGTCAAAAATCTTTCGGGAATGATGGGTGCAAAGCGTGAGAACAGTTTCGGCGCGACCTGATCAAGCCAAACAAAAAATAAATAAATCAACACAAGATGAACTTGTGCCTCTCAACAAGGTAAATGCCAGTGAAGTACAGAGATCTAGCTAGCTGTGAAAAGTATCAAGTAATATTTGCCGTTTGACAAAACTGGAATATTTCTCACAACCGACTGGAAAGAAGATACAGCTGGTTTGACCGTAACATGTGCCTTTGAAAACCAACTTTATGTACCGTGGTTGACGCAATCTTTTTTGGCAGTTCACTGATCATGGACACATTCTAATACTTCACTGTGTTTCAAACACGTACCTTAGTTACAAGTTATATTTATCTGTCGTGTTCACATGCCATACCTACATACTCTTAGTCTTACCTTTGTTGCAAAAACGTCCACACTGTAGGATGACAAAATGAACCACAGTCTTCGAGTTTTCTGTTTCCTTGGAACGTAATCTTTCCCCGACACCAGAGACTCGTAGTCTGTGTGTGTCAGCAACTCGCCGGCGTACAGTTCCTCCAGAAACCCGCTGTTCTCGGGGTCCACCACTTCCAGAAACTCTGGCAGGATGGTTCTCCAAAAGTCCTGCAGTTCCTCAGAGGTGCCTTGAAAACAGATTGCGTCGGCTACAGAGCGGCTATCAGTTTATATCTTTCAATCTAATCTCTTCCACTAAGACTGACTGGCAATGCTGAACACAGCAAGCTTTCTCTTCCTCTTTATTTGCCGTTTTCCATCTTCTTCTCTGCTATAATTATTTGTAAGAGCAACGAACATTGACCCGTTCTCAAGAAGTATCCCTTAGTACCTGGGCATGGCTTGTCAAGAGGGCGCCCGAGTGCGCATACCCCTTCCCCCCTCCTCCTCCTCACACCCCTACCACACACACACACACACACACACACACACACACACACACACACACACACACACACACACACACCACAAAACACACACACACACACACACACACACACACACACACACACTCTAAGTCTAGCCCTTCACCTCCGCCAAAACAGAAATTTAACGCTTTCACTAATCAGACTTGGGTCACACGTAACTAACTGCTGTAGCCATGTTTTGTTTGTTTGTTTTAATCAGGTTTAGTCTTGGCGTGCAGTGCAACACGTCCTATGTTGCGCGTGCTGATTGTGACCGGTACTGACGTACGAAGCAATACTCACGAATGTTGAGATTGTCAGGCGTACGGGGCGCCGTCATAGTCCCAGCGGGAGATTGAGTATCAGCCATGCTGACAGCGGGTGTCCTGCAACAATACATCAAACAGGCCCAGTAGCACACGAAGGACTAGAACTCAAAATTCTGCAGACACTGTCAAGGGGAGGTGACCTTTCAATACCGGTGCACGATATTTTACAGAGTGCTCTCGGCTGAATTTTTGCATTGACGAACTTGAAATCGTGCAGATAAAAGAGAGTGAGGAACGGCGGCAAGTACTCGTGCACCTCCATGTACAAAGGATCGATCAACAATGCACTCACTGCAGGCACGAAGTCAAGAAATTCAACTCATCCGAGAGTAAACTGCGTACTGTACAGCAAAAACCGACACAAGCTGGTTCAACCAGCTTAGTCCCAAAGCTTTACTGAACGCGTGAATCTCGCTCTATCTCTCTCTCAGGCAGCGACACTCTCTCTCTCTCTCTCTCTCTGTCACGAAACCCCTCCCATCACATCCAAGAGTGGCAAGTTTCATTTGACGCCATCAGTTCTATTGTCATATTCACGTGAAATATGCATTTTGTTTGTTTTGATCCATATCCGTCTGCAGTGTGCGAGAAATGCAATGTTCGCCGGCTCGCTCACTCAGTCGCTCTTGCGGCATCGACATAATCAGTTATCCAGCGGTATATCTTAGCGTTTACATGTGTGTGTGTGTGTGTGTGTGTGTGTGTGTGTGTGTCAGTGTGTGTGTGTGTGTGTGTGTGTGTGTGTGTGTTGACTGAGTAAATTACTGCAAAATGACCAAAGTACTTATCGAATAAGACAATGATTCTTAGCAAATGCCGGTAGTTCTGTATACTCACGTCTTGGCGAAGCTTGTGCACTTGTACTGTGCTTCAGACATCTCAGCTCGCAGGAAGGGGAAAGTACCCAACGACTGTGATGGTTGGTTAGCCCTTGTCTGTTTTGCACAACCGAAACTGGTTTTCGCTGGAGTTCCCGCAGCCCTTAAAATAGCTGATTTGCATGAAGTGTCGCTATTTTTAGCGGAGGCTCAAGATGAATAACCACAGCTGTCTCAGTGCAATGTCTGCGCGGCCTTTGAAAACGCGTGACTTTAGTGGGTCAAGGACGGAAAAAGCATAACATGTTGACCGTTCTTTCCCTCGCTGTCTGTCTCTTTGCTGTCTCAGTTTCTAAGCGCAACGAGAACTGTTTCATGTAGTCAGCACTGCTGTGCTGTATGTGTATCTGCTGCAGTGTGCTTGCGTTCGTGCATTGTGTGTGTGTGTGTGTGTGTGTGTGTGTGTGTGTGTGTGTGTGTGTGTGTGTGTGTGTGTGTTTTACATAATAATAATAATAATAATATATAACCTACTATTGTGTAGGCGCTTTACCTAATTCAAGTTCAGTCTTTGGCTCAAAGCGCCGCGAGCCGGCTGAACCCAACACGCACGCTCACGTGAACCACACGCATTCTCTCACACACTCGACATGAACACATTACAATCACGTGGTGCGAAGGGCCAGCTCAGCAATTTAAGTTTCCGAATGTAAAATTGCATTTAGTTTTCAGATTTGTGGGGCTCAGTGAACATTTGCAAAGCATATACATATTGCATTCATTGCTGTGCAAACACATAAAAAAACACTCCTCGCTGTGCTCTCCTGAAGTAGGTTTTATTCAACAAATGTTTACAGAAGCAGACACATGCAGGCAGCAAGAACGACAAAACTGTCAACATGGGACAGTACATAGTCTCCGTCTGCGATGGGGATTTAGAAAGCGAGATTGACGATGTACTGTCAAAGATGTGTGGGAAATACGTCTGGCGATTACAGCTAGCCATAGCCAACTCTCGTAAAAGCTCATTGCTCACACAAACACTACATGTACAATGATTGAAATCCTTGAATGCAATCAGTTGACGCCAATGCGTATTTTGGGCAAAACGGCTGACAGCTAATAGCTGACAAATTGCAGTGTCTGACAAAAAGGCTGAAAGCTGACAAATTGTAATGTCTGACAAAAAAAGGATACCTCTTAGCTAACACACTGTCATGTCTGGGGAAAACCTTTCGTGTATATGGCATGACAGAGACATCCAGGGCCCGTATGTAAAACTCGAGGTTAATTTAACCCACGGCTACGGTCTAACCCAAACTAGGACACGAGAAACCCCAAAACAAAATTAAATAAAAGAAGGAAGCGAAGAAAGAAAGACAAAAATCCTTCCATAACGGCATAGGCACCTTGCTGGAATTGGCCCGCTTCCAGAAAGTTTAACCCTATAGCTAGTTTTGTTCGAGGTTAGACTCTAACCCGGGGCTAAACTCCCTAACCCCGACTTATACATGCGGGCCCAGACGACTAACATTAACTGCTAACCGGCTAACAAGGTTAGAACAAATACGTAACTGTTATCAGAACTATAGCTCTTGAAGAGGGATGCGTTCAGGAGTGGGAGTTTCTTGGTTCACTGGTTTCGCTTTCAGGGTTGCTTTTTGCAAAAGCTTCATCCCAAACGCTATGAATGAAGCTACAAACATACAGAAAAGAATCTTGCCAAGCACAATAGGGAGCACGAGGACACCAAACAGTATAAACAATACAACCATACCTCCCGAAATCTTCAAAACACTCAACCAGAATTGCTCAAGTCCGTAAGAAGACACGCCGCTTCCGTTTAGGACGACCATACAAATGAAGGAAAGAAGCAGAGCGAGGAAAACGCCACGCCTCAGTACTTTCAGCATCTGCGTGAGACACCCACGGCTTTTGAAACACCTGAACACTTTCTTCCAACATTGCTTCGTTGTTTCCTGGTTGTGCTTCACATTCATCTTCATAAATTGCCATCCTTTTCGGAGGATGCTACAAAAACCATCGTCGTAGTATTCGACGAATGCATGCAGCTTTGCCCTGAGGGAATTGTCACTCTTTGCGGACGCTTGGGGTTGGTCGTTCAGAGCTTGTGTTTCCGCAACACGAGAATCATCTGCATCCTGTCCGGTACTCTCAGCATCTTCTGGCCGGTCTGACGGACGCCCTTTGTCATTCGCATCGCCAGTCATGTCGACAGCGCAAACGTCCGATGATACCGTGACACTTTCTTGTGAGGTGCCTGGTTCGGCATCTTCTGGAATATCTACCGTGACGTCTTCATTCAGGATCTGCTTGTCCTCGCTGGTGCTGGATCTCTTGTCCAACTCGCTGGAGCTTGTGCTCGACGTCTTATCCAGCTGACTGACAGGCTTCGGTGAAGATGAGAGACTACAGCTGGACAGGTCCACCCTAGTCAGGCTGCTGTCCGGGCTGGCTTGGTTTACGGCAGCCAGTTTTTTCTCAAGCCAAAACTGCACCTGAGCGGCAAAAGATACGAGTAGTACTCGATTACTAATTTAATACAGTATACGCCGGTTATAAGAAACTCGAGGGGGGTGAATTTTTTGGTTTCTTATATCCGAGTTTTCTTATATCTGAAAGTCGGATATAAGAAAGTATTTTGAAAAATATTTCTTATAACCGAGTTCAGTGAAAAAAAGGTTTAAAACATTTCTTTTTTCTCAGTTCGTGTATGTTTTGCATTAAATTAAGAAATATCTGGTTTCTCTTAAAGACCTGCACAGAATATATATGTGTAGAGTTAATATACACCAGTGCGCTTGTGTCTTTCAATGTCAGATTTTTTTGTTTGAACATGGAAATACTGTTTTTGCTTCCCAACTGTAGCGCTGGCGGTCATGTGGTAAGAAAAAACAAAACAATAAGAAAAAAAAAACAACCAAACCAACCAACCAACCAACCAAACAAACAAACAAAAAAGAACTAAGGGGAGAGAGAGAGAGAGAGAGAGAGAGAGAGAGAGAGAATTCCCTTGTATTTATAGGATATATTAAAAGTGCATTATGTATCAACTTTTGATCTATAAAACGCTCGTCCCATTAGAGTATGATATGCGATGCTTTCCGTGTCTAATTTGGCTGAAAAAAGCTGCAACTGAATTAGCTTTTTTTCTGTTGGGAGGGGGAAGGGGGATGGAGGAAAAATGGACCACGTATATTGTCAAAGAAAGGAATTGATCAACAGTTAGTCTAATACTGATAGTTTTATTCTCCTTAACGCGAGTCCTGTAGACAGAGACAGACATACAGAGAGAGAGAGAGAGAGAGAGAGAGAGAGAGAGAGAGAGAGAGAGAGCTCCCAATCAGGCAAAAAAAACAAAATAATAATAAAAACAACATATAACAATAGAACAACAAAAATGCATCTCGTATTTTTTCTTCTTGCCAACATTCAATTTTGCACGGAACACAATGGTAAAGAACCAATTCAAGAAAAGAAAATCATGCGCCATCATGTGCCTGTCCTAAGTGACGTCAGACCTGACCTCTGACCTGTTTTCTTAGAATGAGTGAAATTTTCTTGGAAATGTACTTTCGGTTTCTTACAATGAGTGAAATTTTCTTGGAAATGTACTTTCGGTTTCTTATATCCGAGTTTTTGTATCAAGCGGGACAAGAAATTTGCTTTCCTAAAACCGAGTTTTCTTATAAGCGAGTTTCTTGTATCCGAGTTTTTGTAATACATAATAAAGAAGAGTTTGGCCGGGGGGAAAAAATTCGTTGGCAATAACCGAGTTTTCTTATATCCGAGTTGCTTATATCCGGCGTCCACTGTACAATAGTATTTCAGTCATTTGCACAAAAAGATAGAAAACTGTTTGTTTGTTTTTTTCTATAGCGCACAATGAACGATTCTGTCTACGATTTCAAAGTCAAAACGACGATGCGTTTGTAGTTTTCAATTAACCCCCAAACACTCACCCACTCACCCTTGTAGTTTTCAACTAAAACTGGTTGATTGAAAGAATGTGCGTCGTTTGAGACGTTACGTAAGTCTAGGTTCATAATACCCCGATGCCTACAGTACCGACAAATCATTCAAGACAAAAGCTTTGACACCTACATGTTGTTTTGTATCCATAACTGTTGATGGTGGGATCCCCTCTGGTTCGTTGCACGTGCACGGGAAACCACGTGACATGATGTCTGCCATGCTTTCTGGACAGGGTACTTTGTACCGATGCAAGAGATCTTTCAGCTGAGATTCCAGAGTGATCTTGAACTGCTGGGATGCACCACGAAAAGACTTGAACATGATGTTCCATTTGTCCGCTGGTTTCCTGGCGGCTTCAGTGATGATGGCCCTGCAACGGCAAAAGCGTAATTAGTGCTGCTTTCTCAACTGCCGCTTGGTATTGACTATGACAGTACGCATGTATAAATCTTCTACGATCAAACGGAGGCAGCATCTTCAATGAAGATTTAACAGAGTACAGTGTCATATTCTAGTCGGTATTATGCAATTGAAGCCATCGTTTGGCTGGAATGTGTTTTAATTCATCTTATTTTATGGCCCATCAAACCGTACCCGTATTCACTGTGGGACAAGCAGTCATTGTGACACAAGAGGTCGGCCATCGTCTCAAGACGGACTCGGCTCTGTATAGTGTGACGAAAACACTGTGCCTCCGTTGTCACTGTAACGCAACACTGGTCTGATGACGCAAAGAACTTCTCTGGGATGATCCGGGAAAATCTCTCGCACAGTTTTGGTGCAATCTGTAGACAAAAACAAAATGCACCTTTAAAGTGAGTTTAAAGTTTACGCTATTACGCTGTAAATGTGCATGTATGAAAACTGGAGCTCGCTTTGGAGCTCCTTCAAGTGTTCTACCCCTGCTCTGTGGAACGCTCTGCCACCTTCCTTGAAATCCAGCACCTCCACCGAGTCTTTCAGGAGCCACCTGAAGACCTATCTCTTCTCAAAGTTCTGATGCGGACTCCACCCCCCCCCCCCCTACCCATCATCATCATCATCATCATCATCAACTGCACGTTGCTAGACGAAACCAGTCGGACTGTGGAGGTTTACCTCTCTGTCTGTCTGTCTGTCTGTGTGTCTGTCTGTCTCTCTCTCTCTCTCTGTCGGACAGTGGCGGCTGACATCCAGCCGATACGCACACTTTCCTACCTCTCCAGAAGGCGCCCATGTTCGGACCTTCTGAAGAGGTAGGAAAGTGTGTGTATCAGGTGTTACATCTCTCTCTCTCTCTCTCTCTCATAATTCTACCTTTGTGTCTGTTGTTGGTGTCTAATTCTGTAGTCAGCAGCTGCAGTAGCTCAGGTGGCGTCAATATGTGCATAATTTCTGTAAGAGAGAAAAACGTACCTTGGACAAGAAAACGTTCAGAGTGTGGCTGGACAGAATGAACCAGAGTTTTCTGGCTTTCTGTTTCCTGGGTACACGGCCGTTCCCTGTTACCATGGACTCGAAGTCCGTGTCTGTCAGCAGCTCCCCGGCATACAGTTCCTGAAGAAACCCCGAGTTGTCGGGATCCACCACGTCCAGAAAGTCTGGCAGGATCTCCCTCCAGAAGTCATGGAGCTCCTTCGGTGTTCCTAGGCACAAGTGACCGACGGTCAAACTCAGTTCCTGCTCACCATGAAATCCCGGTTCCCCAAGATCCCCACACGAACGCCCTAGCTGCATCTGGTTGTGCCAAGGGTTGTGGCTTTGTGGTTATTTCTTGAAAGCCCATGCAACAATCGCAATTTTATTAAGAAATCTTCAGATCACTAGAGGGAGCCGGGATAACCGAATAATAATAAAAGCGCGTTGGACTTTCAGTGCGAAGGTCGTGAGTTCGAATCCCGTCTGGGGCCAAATATTTGTGCTGACCTTTTTCTCGTTGTCCCGTCCGTCATACCACCCATACATGCTGGAAAATTGACGTTAAACTCCCAAATATCTATATTTAAAAAACAACAACAACAACAACACACACACACACAAGCCAACTTAATCTATACTCACCTATGTTAAGTTTTTCCACCGTGTGAGGAACTTCGTTTACAGACGCCTCGGCCATAATTATTTCCGTGTCGTTGTGCAGACAAGCAGATTCGTGAGTAGCGATCCTCCAAGCTTCTTTTACCGTGAAGCCAAGACCTTTTCCGCACCGTGTTCCGCACACCACTGAGCAGTTTGTGGTTTTGTTTTCAAACGTAGGCAAGCTGTCTCAGGCTGCAGCTGGAGGCCCATTCGCGGGAAACCCACTGTGCTAAAAATAGTCACCCTTTGCTGTCTGGTCCACATACATTCTCCATCATGGGTGGATGGGTGGATGGATGCGCGCGCGCGCGCGCGCGTGTGTGTGTGTGTGCGCGCGTGTGCGTGTCTGTGTGTGTGTGTTTGGGTGGGTGGGTGGGTGGGTGGGTGGGTGTGGGTGGGTGTGTGCGCGCGCGCGTGTGTGGGTGTGCTTGCATGTGTGGGTGGGTGTGCGCGCGTGTGCGTGCGTGTGCGTGCGTGCGTGTTTTGCCCTTACGTATTATCTCGTTTGGGTTGACAGTAGATTTAGTCCATTTAGTATAGCAAAGGAAAGTTTTTAAATTGTTATGAACATGCCTGTAAAATAAAATGTTTCTTCTCTCTCTCTCTCTCTCTCTCTCTCTCTCTCTCTCTCTCTCTCTCTCTCTCTCTCTCTCTCTCTCTCCGTATGTACACTCCGTTTCAATAGAGGTATTGTGTATAGATTTTAACAAACCCCATAAGGTCATGGATATGTGAACTATCAATTTTTTTTTGTCAATTTCCATTTTATGAATAGTGGGTGGCAGGTGACAATAATCAGAGTTTTTCCTGTGCACCTCCTCATTGTTACCAATCGGTAGACGGACAATTTGTGTGCATTGAGTCTGGCAGATTTCAAGCGAAAACGCCGGGACACAGTATGCTCGATCTGTAACGCTGGAATCCCGCAAAAGAGACACCTGGGCTTCAACGTGTCATTTTCTGTTACTTTACCAGCTAAAACTATTTGGTCAGGCGGTTTTTACAGAATCGCAGTGACTCTTTGACCACAATCTACCTAGTTCCACCATATTAACTCGAACCGAGATCTGCTTAAGAAGCCTGGATATGAGCTAAACTTAGTCTGAGGTGTTGCTATTTTCATCGACCGCAGGTCGATGGTGACCGCGCGACTGAAGCCTTTTGCCGGAGCGCCAGTGTAAACTATAGCGGCTGATGGCGCAGCTCGTGATGGCTTCTTTTGTGTGGGGAGAGCATAAAGCAGCATTGAGATATGTGAAATGAAGCTGATAAAGTACGTTGGCGTTTTCTCACACAAATCTATCCTGCGCGCGCGTACACACACACACACACACACACACACACACACACACACACACACACACACACACACACACACACACACACACACACACACCACAAAATACACAGGTTGGAAAAGGCTTGCTCGAATATACTGATATTTATGTACATACCTGTATGTCTGTGACAAGTTTCACTTTATGTGTTGTGGGTTTCACTCATTTTGTGAAATTCACTAAACTAAAAGACAAGAAAAGTCAGTGCTAGGAAGACTTTGGCGTAGAAACTATAGCCGTGACAGGGGACAGTACGTGGCAGGTCGTCGCATCTTATACATGTATAATGTTTTTGTTGTTTATTTACCAACAAAACCACACAAGTATTGGTGAGCACTTCACCAATACCCTTATTGAAAAAAGTCATGAAGTTTCATGGATCTAGCTTGAAAATTGACTGAGCCACGGACGTTTGAATGAAAGTGTGGGTGCAGTTGCAAAGGATAATCTGCATTTTAAAAATTCTACCCCGCAGGTAGCACTTTGCTGGTCTCTCTAAAGGCATTGGCCACTCGTGAATAATGATGGTAAGACTGTGACGCTTACGTACATGACACACGGCATGTTGGAAACACTGTACACAAAAACAGGGTGCAGATGTCAATGAATAACAACACATAATTGTTTTTATAGCACGTGATACGCAACACAAAAATTATTTATGCCTTAAAGGAGAATAGCAGAGCAGTCTACAGGAGAATTGTGCAAATGAATGTACCTTACGCACGAGGTAAAACACACAAACACACACAAAACAATCAACAAAGCAACGCGTTGCGCAAGTGTCAATGTCTATATTGCGTAAGTCAGAGATCCACGGTACTGACGGACATTTTTCGGCTGCGCCTTGACGTTGATTTTCACATTCTTTCGTTCTTTCCGGAGGTTCGTGCCGAACATTTCCTTGCAGTCAACCATTAAAACTTTGTTAAGAGTAAACCGGCCACACACTGCCAAAGCTGACCATAAGTCGACACGAGTGTGACATTACTCATGAACAGTGGCATCAGCGTCCACATTAATTAGTACCCATCTAAGTTAATAAATACCAGTTGCAAACTACATGAGTCGACGTTTAAGAACTGGACACCCATTAACCGGTAGCCAGATGTCTCTTCAGTTCACAACTGTCACAGGAAAGGGTTTCCGCCGCTGAGAATGATGGCAGAAATGATTACGCTGTAATTATCATAAACGACGCATGGTAATCTATCCAGTGAAGACGGTAAAATGGACAAAAGGCACTGGAAATCCACTCACATAATTCGAAGTACCAACGAAATGTGATGAGAATGTAAGTGGTCTCGACTGTGAAATCGAAATTGAACATGACCATGGGGTCTGTGGGTTTCGTGTACATAAACTTGCTCTCTTCAGATTTCAAAGGGTGCCGAGCCGTGCGTTTCAAAGATACTTTATCCGGCCAACTCTCCTTACTACTCTGTAACATTTACGGATTATTCTTATCAAGCAACAAAGCATTTCTAGAAGCAGCAAGGATGGGAGAATTAAAATTATCAGAAAGAAAGCAATCGCTAACACAAAGCCCACTATCCCGGTTATTTTCCAAAACAAACTAGGGTTATGGGCCATGAACCTGCCTGTGTCAAAACTTTGCAGGGCGTCGAGCCCCTTATAACCCACAATGGCTAAAAGACTCAGCACACAGAATTTTAGCATTGCACACCACATGACCAAACGGCTAACACAACATGATCGGTAAAAGCGGCTGGAGTTTAGCTTTCCCAATAATTTCATACATGTTGCCAGACTACGGGTATTCCAAACAGACTTAACAGCTTCATCAGCTTCATACCTGTCTAATCTCATGTTCGTGTCTGGGTGTGTGGGTGCAGTAGTGCCTGCAATGATTTGACCGTGTGTCTCAGAATCCCTGACAGCTGGTTCAATGTCAAGCTGCTGTTCAGGTGGTGACGCTCTTGAGGCGACATGTTCTGACTGCTGGTGGCCTTGGAAAGATACGCCCACTGCGCGCGAGATTTTTGCTTCTTTCCACGTATGCCCTTTTGGTGACAGATGGGGATCTTCGCTGAGACGTTTGTCAAAGACTAGCGTGTTCTCGCTGCTAATGGATATGTCGTCCAGCTGACTGACGGATCTCAGTGTGGATGCTGGACTGCAGGACGCAGATACGTCAACATTTGTCAGACTGCTGTCCGGGCTGGGCTGGCCGACAGTGGCCAGTTTCCTCTCCAGCCACGACTGTACCTAAACCAAGACCATTATAATACAGCCTTGCTGAAACTCTACAAGCAAATCTACACGACCCTGTCATCACAAATCATACCTGTGTTATTGTTACGCTGCAGGCTATGGTGGGGGCTGTGTGTGTGTGGGGGGGGGGGGGGGGGGGTGCGTGGTGAGAGTTCTGTACAAGCATATTTAAAACCTGCATACTTTAGGTCTACTGCTTCTATTTTGGGGAGTCATGATAGCCGAATGGTAGAGTTCGGGTCGGAAGTTCGAGTCCCGGCTGGGGTCAAATATTTGCGCCGGCTTTTTCTTCGTTGTCCCGTCTTTGAGATCACAAAACACCCACCCACCCGCTACTGCTTAGAATCTGAACAGCACAGCTAAGATACTGTTCTTTACACAAAATGAACAGAAATCAAACCTGTTGGTTCGAGTCCAAAGAACCATCCGGCGGACAGGCCACGGGGTTCCGGCATGTACACGGAAAACCTTGCGACAGGAGTTCGGGGAATCTGTCCAGGGTCTTCACGTTGACATGATAGCGTTCCAGCAGATCCTGTGTAGCCGACACCACCTCTGCTCTGTTCGATTCACCTACGTTCCTGAACGCGCCGAAAAGAAGATCCCAGTTCTTCAGCGGCGCATTCGAGATGCCGGTCACGAATGTCCTGATAAACAGACACGGCAAAAAGGATGAATTAATTTTTTTTTTTTGCAATGGCTCACGTATGTGTCCTCTAACATGTACACTTGTGTGTGTTTGTTTTTTTTTTTGTACCAGTTAAAGACTCAGTTATATCTAAGTTGTCGACTCGTTCATAAAATTTAGTTTGCATATTGCGTTGCTACTTTATACGTACGCCGTATTTGGAACGACAATGCAAAAATGTACACAGTGTACTCTCGTTGTCTGCTCTTGTTAACATTCCTGCTGTCTGAATGATAAATGCAAGTTTACACAGTCCTGCCTTCTCATATTGTGTATTTTCTGTTTAACAAGAACCATCTATTTTCCGCCTTCAACTATATCCCTCTCCCGGCTGGGTCCAAATATTTGTGCTGGCCTTTTTCTCGTTGTCCTGTCTTTGATATCACCCATATCTGGTGGAAAAACACCTTAAACTCCCAAACACCCACCCTCACCTATATTCTTCGAAGGACAGACAGTTATAATGGCAAAGCAAATCAGCCATAGTGTCCGGCCGCACGTGGTTCTGTATGTCGTGACGTAGACATAGGTCCGTTGTTCCGTGCTTTGATGAGGTCAGCTTTGTCCTCTCTTCGGGTGTGGCGAAAAATCTCTTTGGGATGATTTCTCCGTAACGTTTGCAAAGTTTTGGTGCAATCTAAAGAACAACAACAGCAAGGATTGTAAAAGGATGAAGAAAGATACTAGTGGAAATGCAGCATGTTACTATAATACCAATGTGAAAATTATACCATTATATTTTTAGCATTCACCTGATTCGATAAAGAATAATGAGGACTACTGCATGCATTTGATTGCTGGATAAAATTAAGGCTGGTACGCACGCCATTCTGGGCACTGTCAGATTTCGACTAAGCTCAATCTCGTAAACGTACTTTGGACAGGAATATCTCCAATGGGTGTTTTTCCAAAACAAGCAAGAGTTGACGAGCCTTCTGCTTCCGTGGCACAAACTCTATTCCTGTCACCAAAGATTCGTAGTCCGTGTGTGTCAGCATTTCGGCAGCATAAAGTTCCCTCAGAAAACCAGATTTCTCAGGATCCACGAACTCCACAAAGTCTGGCAGAATCGCTCGCCAAAACTCGTGCAACTCATCATTTGTTCCTGGAATAAATAAATCATCAGATGAAACGGACCAAAAAGGATCTGAAAGAAGTGTGTGTGGCTTGGTGTGTGTGTGTGTGTGTGTGTGTGTGTGTGTGTGTGTGTGTGTGTGTGTGTGTGTGTGTGTGTGTGTGTGTGTGTGTGTGTGTGTGATTTTCCAGCAGAGAGGAATCTGCTTAATGCATTGTTTACTTACGAATGAACAGATTCTGATGAATACGCTTAATTTCATGGTCTGTTGTTGTCGATGTCGTCGACATGGTTGCAGCTGCAGATGATATGAAAGAGAATTTCATCATCATTGTAGTAGTCATACCAGGTGCGTGCGCATGAATCATATTTCAAATGTCCTTCCACACTTATCAGTCGATGTCTCTTTTGATATAATAATAATAATAAATGGTATTTGTAGGGCGCATGTCTTGAAAACAAACTGAATGCACCAATCACTCGCCGACACTCACGCGCACTTTACAAGCGGTGACAGACATACACTGGTGAAACTGACGAGCTACTGATACAGGAAATTACTGGAAGTCGTTACAAAAGAGGAACCTTTTACGACGGGCTGCTCTTAAAAACAGACAATGTGGGCGCATTTCTCAGATGTGCTGGCAGAGAATTTCAACAGCTTGGTGCGACAAAACGGCAAGAGCGCTCGCCAAAGGATTTCAGGTTGCGCTTTGGAATTTTGGGAAGCCTCTCAGACAACGATAATGTGCTCAGCCAAAAATAGCTACAACAACAACAACAACAAACACACAGGATAGGTATCGGGTGGCTCTGCACCGCGGCGACACGTTTCCTTCAGGGGAAGCATCCCGAATTTCCCGAAAGGGATTATAAAGTACAGTAGTGAAAAAGAAACAACGATTTCCATTTTTAATCATTTCGGGTGTGGGTTTATTTACAACCGTGATTACAACTTTTGAGAGGTTTACCTCACATTATTCTAACACACAGATTTGTATTCTTATCCGCCTTCTTATCGTACGTGTGGATTGCATCAGCAATTATTATAGTGCCTGAACTAGGAAACGGGAATTCCCGTTCTAGTAAGAGTAGCATACTTGACGAGACCTAAGCATATGAATACTGGTCTATCCTACCTGGTCCCTTTTACGCGATCGGGAGCAACATGGCTGGTGTGAACACGAGCGTTGGTTATACACTGAGCACGCTAGTGTCTTACATCAGTACCCAGAGCAGTCACTGGCAGAATGTGGGTCAGTGTTTGAGGGATTAACAGTTTTTATTTCCGCCACATAAGGGTGATAACAAAGATGGGGCAACGAGAAAAACGCCAGGATTCGGCAGAGGAAGAACAGAATGGACGGATATTCGTAACTTACGTATCCAGCCTTCGGGCAGAAAAAAATCTCAGTTTGGAACAATTATGGTTGGTGACTGAAAAAAAAAGCAAATAGAGAAACCCTCTACTTTTACTCCTCTTTTTCTTCTTTTTTTTTCGGACGGGTGAACTAATCCTTTCGAGAGATTCGGGTTTCTTCCAGGGGAAAGCGCGTCGCCGCGGTGCAGTACCAACTACCTACAGTGCGTTTAGGGTTACGGTCGCGGAACATTTTTTTTAATAGACATTATTACATTGGAAAATTGTGCGTTCGATAATGTTTTGGAGGATTAAATAATTGTAAGCTACTGACCCAACTTTTTTTTTCAGCTACAACCAATAATTTGAGCGTGATAACGATTTCGAAAATAAATGATATTGATATGATATGATAAATGAAATTCTTTAGTCATATGTGGGGGATATAGTTGGACTTTCAATGCTCGGGTCGTGTGTTCAAATCCTGGCAGGGGCCAAATATTTGTACTGACTATCTCGTTGCCCCGTCCTTTTTTTCGTTCTCCCGTCTCTTTCTCCCCCCCCCCCTCCCCGTCCCGTTCCTTACGTGGCGGAAAAAGGACGTTAAACTCCCAAAGACACACCCATCCACGCAAAAATATAGCGCCACACAAACAAACACAGTGTGCAGGGGAATGGTGGGTGGGTGTTTGGGAGTTTAACGTTCTTTTCCACCACCATATTCACACATTTTTGTATTCGTATAGGTTGCATGCGGGCGACAAATGCACATTCAACAGATGAATTACGTGATATCAAAATAAAACTCACAGGCGCAAGCGTACCGTACATACCTGATTGTGCAGCGGTACGAGTATATGGACACGACTAGCGCAAGCAAGATCCGACCCCAACCGCTACTGATCAACTGCTGTCTGTTTTGTTGTGCCGTCTCCATGTGTCGGACCAACGCGAGTTCAGCAGATTACCAAAGCGAAACACCGCCCCCCTCAACCCCCAGACACTGATAAATCTCCAAAGCTTTTAAGCCCAACAGCGCCTCACTTTGCGTCCTCAGCTTGCCAAAAGCTGCACTCGTGGTGGAAACTAGATAAGAACTGTGTTTGTCACACTTGTCAGTCACATGTAACATTCGCATGGCTCTGTGTGTGTGTGTGTGTGTGTGTGTGTGTGTGTGTGTGTGTGTGTGTGTGTGTGTGTGTGTGTGTGTGTGTGTGTGTGTGTGTAGCAGAATGTAGCAAGGACAAGATAGAAGAAAGCACACTGTACCTAATCTTTCATCCTTGAAAAATAAAGTGTCATTGTCGTTGTCATTCTCTCTCTCTCTCTCTCTCACACACACACACACACACACACACACACACACACACACACACACACACACACATAAACACACACATCAACATGACTTTATTCTCTGAGTTTACACACAATGCCGTGCAAAAGACAACACTTTAGTATGGACACAATGATAATTATTACCACTGCAACTTGGCACAGGCGCGATGTCCGCTTGCAGTCAAAGTATACATAGCTACGTCAGCATATACAAAACTACAAAGTTTTTAATATAACAGCACACGCACACACACACACACACACACACACACACACACACACACACACACACACACACACACACACACACACACACACACACACACACACACACCATACTACGGATGCGAACATCACTACATTTTAATCTTTACACAACCCTACAGAAAGTATACAGTGTTTAAACCGAGTATTCCTCGGACACTGAATCCCGATCCAGGAGCAAACCGTCACTCGCGTCTTTGCGTTTCTTGACGACCCGGCGGAGTCCAGCGTCATCGTTCACCACAACCGGCACATCGTTCATGGCCAGCAGTGTAGGCCAGTCATTACCGCGAGCGAACGTCAACATCTTCATCACGTCTTTCCTCACAGCGGACCAGCTGGCTTCGTGGTAACTCAGCCTTTGGTCAGAGGTGTTCAGCAACTCTTGAAGATGCTTCGGCTCCAATTCCTGACATTCCGAAGGCCCGTCCAGTGGAAGGGAGGTCTCCGTTTGAGTGGATTCCGATTCGCAGTCCGTGGAAGAGTGGCCACTGGACGAGTATTCGCTGATAGGTCGGGGAGTCGAACAGGAACTGTAGATGGACGTGTGGAGATCGGTAGCGTTGTCGTCCACACTCGAAACGCTTTTATCGCTGTTCCGCTTCCTTAACCACTCCAGAATCTGAAAATATCATAACTGGTATTGGATTTACTAATATTGATGACACACAAGGGTGCTTTGGGGGTTATGGTTCCTGAAAATATATATGACAATTATTTCAGTAGTTGGGTGGAAATCAGGAGCATGGTGAAAACCAAGGAAGGGACGATTAGTTTGGACGAAGAAGCTGCTGGAAATGTGTATATACTACATAGCAACTATTTTCCTCTTCTTTTGATTCGATGTGATAACGATTGCGCGATGCTCTCTCTCTCTCTCTCTCTCTCTCTCTCTCTCTCTCTCTCTCTCTCTCTCTCTCTCTCTCTCTCTCTCTCTCTCTGCACCTACCCGTTGCTTGACGTCCACTGTTGTCAGCACGGGTGAGAGAGATGAAAGCACCATAGGGCATGTGCCGGTGCAGGGAAAACCACGTGACATGATGTCCTCCATTTTGTCCGGTATTGGGACATTGTATCGCTCAAGCAACTCTCGCATGTTCTCGTATAGACGTTGTCGGGTGTGAGGACATCGTTCTCTGAAAGCGTCGAATATGGCGTTCCACTTGTTGTCCACTTTCTTCCCACTGTCTCCAATGATATCTCTGGAAGGAGATAAAATGCAGTATTTCCCATTCATTCGCAGCACCTTCTCCAAGTGAGAAATTCCTATTCCTGTGCTAGTAACCGTAATACATTTTTTTTTCAAAACAACAACACCACACACACACACACACACACACACACACACACACACACACACACACACACACACACACACACACACACACACAAAAGGACACCGACTGTTTATCTGTTTACTTTGGGCAACAATGAGATTACAGGACCGGCCCCCTTAGTGTAGCGTTTAGCACTTCGGACCATGGACCGGGCGACCCGGGTTCGAGTCCCAGCCGAGGCAAGCGGGAATTTTCCTACCTAGGTCGGCTTCTACCCAGAGCGGGTGTGCTATGGGTCCAATGGGGAGGCTGTTGCCACACAGCCGAGATTCACTCACTTCACGGGTGCGACTTTGGGGGTGCTTCCCTTGGTATGACACGTCTTATGATGTGGATGATTACACGGCCGGCACCGCATGCGCCGTAGTTCCCGGTCCTGGTAAACGCCGGGATATTTATGACAGGAAGCGTGGAATGCGGCCCTGTCCCGCAGTCCCAAACCACACGGACCTCCATAGCATCTTCATAGTCATTACCATCAGCCTCATCTCCATCATGGACCTCCCCAAATTGCCCCAACTTCCGAGCCCTCCGTGGATTTCACCCATGACCTGAGAGGAACATCACTGGAGCTTGCGAAGAGTTGGGGCAGCAAAAAAAAAAAAAGTGATTACACTCTTACAATCACTCACTCATAGTCTTTCAGCGACAAGCATCCAAGATGGCACAGTACGTCGGCAACACTTTTGTAGCGGACGCGCGCCTCAATACAATGTCGGAGACATCGTTCGTTTGCTTTTTCTTTTGTTTGTTTCGTCATCTGCTCGACGCTTCTTGTATCCGCAAAAAACTCTTCCGGAATTATGTGACCAAAGCTAGCACACAGGTTGGGGGCCACCTGACACAGAAAGAAACGTGTCAAGTGAAGGATACGCACAGTACAGCACAAAACTTCATCGTCCTCATTCTCTTCATCGCGCACAATAAAAAATACCCCAGCTTGCGTGCCATGACCTGGGAAGAACACCACTAGAGCTGGGAAAGAGTTCGGGCAGCAAAAACAACAACAACAAAAACAACAACAACAACAAAATCAACAAGAAACAAAAACGTCAAGAAACAATAAAAACAAGAAACAACAAAAAACATCAAAACAAAAACAACCACCAAACAAAAACAACAACAACAACGAACAACAACGAACAACAAAAACAACAACAACAACAAAAAAAACAAACAACAACGACAACAATAACAAAACAACAGAACAAAAACAAAGCGCGGCACAATCAACTAAAAGTTTCAGCGCTGGTATTCAAAACTTGTACAACTGCGAACAAGTTTCCGTCATTGCTTTATTTTGTGTTATGTGGATTGTTTATTTGTTTCTTGCTTAAGAAAAAAAGATAAACATGTTTGAGGCAAAAAGACAATCGAATATGAAATTCAATGTAAAATCCATTTGTTTCTTTTCTCCTTTTTTTTTTGATACTTCGTACTAAAGCAAGCACTTAGTCATTTTACTGAAAGGTCAAACAGAAGCAAGACAAAACACTATCTCCTCGCTTTTGCACAAGAACAGACGTGACACAGAGTCAGCAAATGTCGCAAAGGACCACAAAAGTCGTGTAGCATCTTAGAGTCCAATGTTTGAAAATAACCATACTGGCAATTGTAATTTTACACTTCAAGATCTAAACACAGGTTGAAACAAGTAACTGGTTTTGCCATACATACTGACCTGGGTGAAAACGAACTTTACCTTTTCCAGAAAAATATCAAGGGTGTGCTTTGACAGGATAAACCAGAGGTAACGGGCCTTCTGCTTTCGATGCACATGGGCTTTTCTCTTCTCATACAGAGACTCATAGTCTGTGTCGGTCAGTACCCCTCTAGCGTACAATTCCTCCGGAAATCCGCAGACGTCAGGGTCGACTACGTCCAGAAATGCGGGCAGTATTTCCCGCCAAAATCTGGCAAGTTCCTCTTCGCTGCCTGTCGGATTAGCAGAAAACATTGGTGACGTGCTTTGTGTAGCGTAGTTGAAGTGAGTCTGACGGCATGTTTGACGTCACGGGATGACGCAAAGGAGGAAATCAAGGAAAAAATCAGATTACATTCAGTCACTGCGAAGTGATTTCAGTAAGAATAGAGAGAAAGTTGAGCTCGTCTTATTATGCGCAAGGTTTTCACACTGATGTTGGTTTTGTGTCGGATTATTCAGTTATCCTTTCTTGACAGTATTTGTATTTGCACTGACATAACTGGAAACTGGGTGTCTATCCCTTCAACACGATGCATCTTTCATATATTCTAAACGGCAAATGTTTCATTTTGTTCGCCATTCTCCTTGTCGCGGTGGTCGGATGTGCGCCGAATAAAAAAGGGAACTTCCTGGTTGAGACTCTCTCTCTCTCTCTCTTTTCAAAAGAAACGTCGGTGCCTATTGGACATGTTCAACTGAATAGCAGCTGTGAACTGAAGTAATTCCCCACCCACCCGGTCACTGCTGGCAAATGTACCGCGATTTAGTAAAAGAGCGTAGGCGCAATGGATTTAGCCGCTTTCACCAAACAACGATAGAGGTTTTTTGTTTTGTTTTGTTTTGTTTTTCCTCCGGACTATTATTTTGATATTTGAAAAAAAAAAAAAAAGCCTAAACGTTTATCAGATCATTGAAGCTTAAGCTCTTTTTTCAGAAGACCACAACAGCTCTTCTCTGCCTCTGTGAGCATAAGTGTCTGTCTTGTTTTTTGTTTGTTTGTTTTTTCTCGGTCGCTGCAGGTTAAAAATTCAAAAGTGGACTTACGTATAACCAGCCTCTGAGGAATGTCGTTGTTGTGTGAGTGAGTATCTGTTGATGCCATAGTCGTCCTCTGGTGCTTCCAAACGTCGATCATCTACTGAGAGCCAGTTAAGTTGTGATCTCAGGCGAAGAGTACCCTTGAGCCAGTAATACATGTACAACCTTAAACAAGTAGACACTCGGCAATAGGATACGGCAAGGCCCTAGCCCGGCCGCTAACCCCAACCGCCTTACATCCCTTTTACACGACGCGTCTTTCTTTTTCAACAGCACAGCCTCGTTTTCACTCTCTTGCGAATGCGCGTAGCTGAGCGGGATGTCTATTTCTGTGGGTCGTGACAGAAATATCCCTCCGTACAAACATTACTAGTGTGTCCTCTAGTAGGAGGAAAACACTCTACCCGGGCGTGTTGCCTACGCCCACCCACAGACACACAGACGCGCGCGCGCGCGCGCACACACACACACACACACACACACACACACACACACACACACACACACACACACACACACACACACTTCAACCAGCGTTCTTAAGCCACATTATTGTCACTTCTAAATTACTCGCATGCCCACGTTACGTTTCGGAAACATTCTGTGCGTGGTTTTCGTGTGCATACTAAGTTCATCTTCAGCATTTTTTGTGTGAACCAGGAAAGGGGGATGCATAACAGACTTGCACACATGACTTCAGGCTCTGTTTGTTTGTCTGTGTTTGAATATATGGTTGTTTGTTCAGTAGCCACCCTCACGACTGTATTTCATTTTCTTTTGAGTTGTCCAAATAAGTAATGTTCCTTAACTGAACAGCATTTACAGCATCTCGGGGTTAATGGGGGTGGAGTCGATGGAATTCTCTCCGTCTGTCTGTCTGTCTGTCTCTCTCTCTCTCTCTCTCTCCCCTCTCTGTCTCCCCCCCCCCCCCCCCGCCTCTCTCTCTCTCTCTCTGTTTTGACTGTGACACTGTCAGTAGACATTTTATTTCTAATCCAAACGCTAACTATATGGAATTTGTAAACAGAAATGATGACACATACTGGACATGCTAAAACCGAAACATAATTGATCACTGGACTGGTCCGAGAAAAATTCACTTGGAAAACAATCCTTTACCCAGTACCGCCCCACCCCACCCCCCCTACAAAAAAAAAGGTGTTACACAACGTATTTCAGGCAGATGCAAAGACTCCCGAGAGTACCGGTCGGGACAAATTATTCATGCGTATTTACATAATATGCAATATTTCATTGGGACATCATTTTTGTGCGGCATAGCTTTAAAAAACCAAATAAACAAAAATTAAGAGTAGCAAATAACGCATGTACATTTTCCTGTACCGCAAATGTCTGAAGCTGCATAGTTAGCGTATGTTGCAGACAGATTACAGTGATTACACTAATAGCAAATAACCGGGCCGTACTCGTATAAAAACGTGTCTGAGTAACGAACAATAAATCACGTACCTGTATAAAAAAAACAAAAAACAAAAAACAAAAAAAAAAAACCAAGCAAATTAGTACTTTACGTTTTCTCACCCGATTTTTAGCTATCAGATGGATGTGTATATTGAAACATCCGCTTTCGTGTGTATGTACAGATAAACATGTATGTCCATGGAAATACAGGTGCCACCTTGAGCAAACATTCCCCATATCATTCGTTTGGGCGGTTCTAATGCAGCGCTTCAAGTCATACATATTATGTTTTGGAGATATACAGTGTTTGCGTATCAGATATACACTTCCTCCTTCATGGAGAAGCTGTCTTCATTTACTGATTGGGCGCATCTTTTCTTTCATCTTCTTTCTTTCCTTTCTTGTATTCCTGTTCTACCTCCGTAAGGCCCATGACAGCTACTGTATATTTAAACAGCACAGTGCCCGGGAGGGGGGAGTCTGAGTTACATGTACATGCATAGAAAACAAAATGCGCTTAATTAAAGAGTATGGCAGAATAGCCAGTTCAAGCATAAAACTAATTCAAAACAAAAACAGTAACAATTTAAAACGAAGCACCCAAACCAAGAAACGGGGGGGGGGGGGGGGGGCTTGTTCAAATACAACATAACAAAATAAGTAGGAGAGAAATTCACTCTAATTTGACATTAAAGCAAGCCCGACGTAAGTACACGCTGCCTCCCATGCCTGTTGTCTTCATTGGCAACTAAGAAATTTTCCTTCCTACATCTCTGTCTGTCCCTCACCAGCCCATTCGCCTGTCTCTTTCCCTTTGAAACCTCCCGAATTTAGCCGCTCTGTCCTTCCTCTCATCTCTCAGCTGATTTCTAAGTTCGGCCCTTTCATCTACATTGTATATTTCTTCTTGTTAACCCCTCACTCACGGCTGCAATACCAGTGGTTAGGAATAAGTGATGATGAGCATATGCTGCGAACTGGTTTATTGCGCCTAGGAGATGATAATTTGCAATATTTGCTGTATATGCGCTTAGTATATATCTTTGTTTTACCCAGATGTAATTGCTATTTGCTTTCCACACTTTTTTGTAACCGGGAGTTCGAGAAATTAGCATGAAGGTGCAGCGTCCCCTGCATGTCCTAGGTTTATATTGCCCCGTAGATCGGTTTCCATCAGCTGCCCAACGGTACATTTTTGTTTTTGTTTTTTTTCATGTACTGCAGACACACTTGGCTGCGAATTGGTCTGTGTGGCTTGCGCGGCGTTAAGCCTCAAAAACGCACTCACTCACTCACTCACGGCGGGGAGGTTCCGTGTTGGAGCGGTCTTTCTCCAACTGCATCCCAGGCATGTTGTCTTCACTGGCAACTAAGGAATTTTTCTGTCTTTCTCGGTCTATGCCTCAACAGCCCATTATTTTGCCCCGTAGACCAATTTGCATCCTTTGTCCAATGTTGCATTTTTTTTTCATGAAGTGCAGGAACACTGAGCCGCGAATTAGTCTCTGTGGCTTGAGCGGCTTAAAGCCCTAAAATCACACTCACTCACTGAAGTGAAAAGGAAATATTTTAATAGTTTTTTGGGGGGTAATTTTTTTTTTTTTTTTTTGGGGGGGGGGGGGGTGAGGCTGTGTGGCAGTGTCCAGACTGCTTGTCTTATTTATCCGATTCGGCTAATCTCCAAACGAACCATGCTTCTCTGTTCAATCGACATTTGTAGACCATGACCAGCTGCACTGTATATAATATGATGGAATAGGTGGGTACGTACACAAGTAAACTGGAAACCAAGATCGTTTGTAGTGAGCTTGCAAATGAAGACAGGAAACTGACAGAAATTACAATGATAACTAGAACTGGAAATGATATCACAAAAATCAGCCATAACACATGTAACAGATAGTAGAGACAACGAGAGTAGTACCGTACGTTTCTGTGAAGGAAAATCATCTCGACGATTTCCAAGTTTTCAGTGTTTAAATTTAATTCACTTGCACTTTGAGCTTCACAATTTTCAGCTGCAGTTTTTATATCTGAATGCAAAGTAGAGTTGGCGGCTTCCAAATCATTTTCAGTCGATTCAGAAAAAGGATTTGTATATTGACTGGAACGCTTGCAAACTACCGAGCAACACTTTCTGGAGATCCACTCGCCTAACACGAACAAGCCAGGAAGGACCATTATTAACAAAGCCAGAACAAGTCCCACGATTTGAATCACATCGAAAACCTGAAGTAGAAAGGAGGGGAGACGTGGTTGTAGGTACTGAATACCAAGTGAAAGTAAAGATAGCATAGGCGGGAAACCACAGAGCAATGAAACTGTACGGATTCGTCGTTCATATCGTGTAGAGGATTTAGTCTTGACTTCTGGTATTGGGATCGCTGTCTGACTGCGACTGTCTGCGGAACCCTCAAGCAGATGCTCGGCTGTTGTGTGTGGTGACGTCTCAGTCACGTTTTGTTGCTTCAGACTGCCTGGTAATTGTCGAGCCTTAGGTTGGTCAGTTGTTGCTGACTCCAACGCACCGTCCATGTCAATGTCAGACATTGATGTTTCGGAGTCAGTACTAGTACGTCGTGTGGAATTCGGACTGTAGCTGGACGCGTCTACATTGGTATCACTGCTGTCAGAGCTTTGCGGATTGGTTTCTTCGTCTAGCCTCGGAACCTTCAATGAAAATGAGACAGAGAGCGTTGGTGGTGTTTAAAGTCCCAACAAATAATTCGTAGATTTGTACCTCTTGGTCACTGGTTGATTTTGCCGAGGGTGGTATGATCGACTGCTCACAAGTGCACGGAAATCCTGCTGTCATGATATCCGCAAAGTTGCCCGGTACGGTGATATGGTAACGTTCCAGAATGGCCCGCGTCTCATTCAGTAGCTGTTCAGTGAAGCATGGATGTTGTTTGGTAAAAGCGTCGAAGATGATTTCCCACCTGTCTGCATCATTTCTCTTGCGTGTGCAGATCTCCCTATGAGAGAAACGACTGACATTAACACATTTTCTACTGCGTAAAGTAAAAAACTAAGACTAAAACATCAGTATGGTGAATTGTTACATGGGCACAAAAAAAAAAAAAAAAAAGCTGGCGCATGGTAGCAGCTTCCTATCCGAGTTTATATTTCCCATTTGGCCCATCTTCTTCTGTTGTACACAGCATCACACACATAGGATCGAACCATAATAAAGCATATACTGATATCACACCAATGACCCAGCAAGCACATCATTTACTGCCTTACTTGTACTTGTCAGGGGGCAGGCAGTACAACTGATAAAGCACATCAGCTATTGTCTCCAATCCAACATGACCGTCCAGCACATCATGGCGTAGGCATGTTTCTTTCTGATCAAAGTCTGCAGTTGCTGCTGTCAACAGGTCGTGCTGGTCTGCTCTGACGAAAAATCTCTCTGGTATGATTTCTTTGCAGTCAGCGCACAGTTGGGGTGCCACCTGGTTTAAAAAAGGCCAAAGTAGAATACGTGCGTTTCTTGGGTTGTTTTTTTTTCGAGTTTGGTTGGTTGGTTTTGCTTTTTTGTATGTTTTTTTTAAAAGTTGTTTTCTAGTTGTTATTTTTGAATGTTCCTTGTAGATTGTTTCATATTCGGTTGCAAACCACATACCGAAACATTAAAGGCGCGCAGTGGAAGCCGTGAGAGTATGCAGAAGAGTTTCCGAGCCGTGTCTTTCGGTGACTCAAGATGCTTTCCTGACACTAGTGACTCATAATCTGTGTCAGTCAGAGCCCCTTCCGAGTACAGGCCTTCCAGGAGGCCGGAGTTGTCGTTGTAGACTACAAGAAATGCCGGCAGGATGGCACGCCAGAAGGCACCCAACTCTTGATTTGTTCCTGTGCAGGTGTGAAATACTGTGTAACTTGTGCACACGTATGCATTTTAAGGTTTGGTGAAATATGAGAATGTTTGAACTTCACAGACTGCTGCGTGTACACAGAACGGGACTATATCAAAAGAAAAATACTGTGAAACCTGCAGTGTAATTCACAACGTATATCGGTTACATTTCCGCAACTCTTACGCAAATCAACGACACTTCGTTTTTACAAATCGCTGGTGTCATAAAGTTGTTGGACCCCCATAGTGTTTCTCACATCTTAAGGTGTTTTGATCCATATTGCTATTGTCTGTTATTTAATTGGGATGGGGGGGGGGGGGGGGGGGAGTCGTTGATTATACCAAACCGGAAGTATTGTTGTTTGCCAAACATTTCGCTTCTCTAGCCAAGCGAATGTATACATATATACATATACTACAGAAACTTACTAATGCAGATAATATCCATGGTCTCGGACGCGGCCTTTGGAACTCTCGGTTCTTGGATAAACACCGAGACACCTGTTGAGCATTCAATCCCATTATTACAGCTGGTCATGTAAGCTATTCTTTTGTATTTAATAATTGCCGAATCAGGCCATTACGTGAATGGTCGAATTAAAGCTATAGTTGTTGTTGTTGTTGTTTTGTTGATTTTTTTTTTTTTTTTTTGAAAGAGAAGTATTTGTCACGCTTATACAAGACAGTAGACGCAGTCACGCATGACAGAAACCGGCATTGTTTTGAAGATCGGAATAACCATGGATTTTCTCGAAACTTCGGTGGCCTGTGTGTTGCGCATCATAGAGCAGGTGATTTTTCACCGGACTGAGTTTGAGCTAGCTAGTGAACTGGGTTACTGAGCGCTGAAATGAGTTAATGTGGCGATTGTTGCAAATGCAGGGATGCTCAGGGGAAAATCGTCCTGTGCACATTCTGAGCCTGGCGGGAGTCAAACGGCAAACACGATGATTGCATTGCAGTTGAAAAACATTTGACATAGTTTCTTGTTCATCAACCCGATGTTATTGACACCACAAGCTGAACACTACACGCTGACGGGTCTGGGTACATTATTTTCTACGCTTGACTGCTTTCTTTCTTCAAGCTCCCTCTCTGGTGACCGCACGGTAAGTCGACCTGAAGCTCATGTTTCGTGAGTGCCGTGTTCTTATTTCCGTTTCGAAACTTCTAATTTGGGTGCTGATGGTTGTAACAAGGAGACAGCCCCGATGGCCCCGAGGATTGCTCACGCCAGGCCCTTACGCTTACTACATGTTTTTTTCAGCAACCCTATGTGCCAGCATGTCTGTTGTATGAGACATAACGTGGTTAGCCGTAGTCTGTCTGCGCCTACGGACAATCCGTACTTCGGCACTTGTCAATTTTGACTGCCGACTTTGTTTGTCTCCACTAAAGCCCCTTTTCCATGACCGACGTACGTCGCCCGACAATCGGTCAACTTCGCGTCCCAACTGAAAATCGTCCATGGAAAAGGAGTTGGCAGACATCGGCCGACGCGTCGGTGAGAGCAGAGCGGCGCTCTAATCTGGGCGAGTCGGAATGCGACCTTGATCCGGAAACCGGAAACTTTGAAGATGGCGGCCAGCAGTGTTCAGCCTCAACTTTCGGCGGCTAAAGTCATCGAAATAATCGATTTGATTCACGACCGGCCATACTTATGGGAGCGAGTCGGCGAGCGCGCGTTTTCCATGGGAGATTTTAGTTGCTCGACTATCGGTCGATGTCTGTCGACGTACGTCGGTCCGGCATGGAAAAGGGGCTTAAGACAAGTTTTGGTTGGGCATCAGGTGCTGTATCTTGTTGGTAGAGCGTTGGACTCTCAATGCTCGGGTCGTGAGTTCGAATCCCGACTGGGGCCAGATATTTGTGCTGGCCTTTTCTCGTTGCCCCGTCTTTGATATCACCCTTACACGGCGGAAAAGGACGTCAAATTCCTAAACACCCACCCACCCACCCGCTGTATCCTGTTTAAATCCGAATTTTTACACCATTCCTGCGTGCACAGGACCTAAAGGAGAACCACCCGGCCATGCACAGTTTTAATAATTACGGGATTCTCTCTCTCTCTCTTCTGTCTGTTGTCTCTAAACCCCTCGAAAAACATATTCATAAATACCTTCTACACTATTTAGAGGAGAAGTCCCTTTTGAATGATTTTCAGTCGGGATTCAGACCGAAGCATTCATGCCACACTGCACTGGCTCGTATGATAAACTCGTGGCTTAATGAAATCAACAATAATAACATGTGTGGTGCAGTATTCCTCGATCTGAAACGAGCCTTTGACCTCATAAACCATCAAATTTTACTTGAAAAGCTTGACTCATATTTCAACTACAATAGCCCAGCTGCTCTTTCCTTTTTTCAGTCATACCTTTCCAACAGAAAACAGACTGTATATGTAAACGGCACATACTCTTCTGATGGGATGGTGGCATGTGGTGTTCCTCAGGGGTCGGTGTTAGGCCCGTTGTTATTTTGTATTTTTATAAACGATTTACCCCTGCATATAACCGACTCTAAAGCTACTTGTGATATGTTCGCTGACGATTCTACCATCCATTCATCTGGCACTAGCATATCAAAAATAAACAGTAGTCTACAGCAGAGTCTTCACGATATCTCTCGATGGTGTGACCAGAATAGTATGATAGTCAATCCATCTAAAACAAAAAGCATGGTACTTACAACACGCCAAAAACACCAGCTCCATCCTTTACATCTTGACCTTTCTTATGACACAGTCAGAATAGAACAGGTTAGTAACCACCGTCTGTTAGGGGTAACAGTGGAGGACCAGTTTAAATGGCAGCCTCACCTCGATAATGTATGCAAAACTATCTCTCAAAAACTCTTTTCTGTTATCTAAGTTGAAGTCAATCATTGACCTGAAGACGCGGAAGCTATTTTTTAATGCATATGTAAAACCACATGTTGATTATTCTTCAACCCTTTGGGATAACTGTGGCGATCTCCATCTAAAAAAATTGAATTCTTTGTACCGACGCGCTATGAAACTCATCCTCCCTGACACCTCCCTAACCACTGATGAAAAGATCACGGCTTTAGACTGTCTACCACTTGATAAACATCTGGCCTTTAATAAATGCACAAAATTATCAATGGCAAAGCGCCCAACTACTTGTCTAAACTGTTTAGACCTTGCGACAGCGGGTACAGCACTTCGAGGAACAGTCTCTTCGTTACACGCCCCAGGCTAGACTTGTTCAAATCAAGTCTCTCTTACTCAGGAGCACAGTTATGGAATAATCTCCCATCTCATGTTCAGTCTACTTACTCCTCTCATATCTTTAAAGCTAAAGTTTATCATTACTTTTCTACGAACTAAGTGTTAACTACTTCTCTATTAGTCTTCCTACAGCTTTTCCATGCTTTGATTCTGTAGTCCCATTTCATATGTTAACGTTTTACTGCGTAATGTATTACTCTTGCGCTGTATAGTGCAGCTATGTGCTGTATGTGTGATACTGTGGGTAATCACATGTATGTCTTATGCTATGTATCTAATGTTATGTATGCCCTGTGTGTGTGTGTGTGTGTGTGTGCGTGTGTGCGTGCGTGCGTGCGTGCCTGGTCAAGGACAGACAGTTAGAGAGAACTGTGCGTCTATGTTCTCATCCTTGGAAAATAAAGTTTCAGTCAGTCAGTCAGTCAGTCTCTCTCTCTAACCGAACACCGTCTTCTTGGCATAACAATAGATCATCAACTCCAGTGGAAAGCCCACACCAATGTCGTGTCCAAAACTCTGTCGCGGCAACTGTCCGTTCTCTCCAAACTGAAATATCTACTAGATCTAGACAGTCGCAATATGTTTTATAATGCACACATTCGGTCTCACCTGGACTATGCATCAACAGTGTGGGGTAACTGTAGTGACACCCACTTAAAGGGGCTTATCTCCTTACACAGACGAGCGGCTAAACTCGTTTCACCAGACCCTCTGCTTACCACCGATCAAAAATTGCAACAACTACAGTTTCTTCCCATGTCCCATCTCAAATACAACAAAGGAATTCTCATGTTTAAAATTTGGAACAACAAAGCTCCCGTCTATTTATCTGAACTAGTCCTTCGCTCACACTCCAATTACGGCAATGTGAGCGGTCTCTACATCATCCCGCGACCAAGAATTGATATTTTTTTAAATGTAGTTTGTCATTCTCAGGACCTACATTATGGAACAGTCTCCCTGTTCATGTTAAAGCCACATCCTCTGTCACTGTTTTTAAAGAGAGGTTATTTAAATACTTCATATCACAGTAAAGCGTGAAGTCATAAATGTTATAACAATTTTTAACACTGGTATATTACATTTCAGTAATTTTGTCTGATTAAGTGCATGCCGGCTGTTCGCTTGCTATTTTATACATCTCTTTTTGTGTTTAATGATTATTTTTTACTTTTAAAAACAATTCTTGTGTGCACTTGAATTCAATAGACATTGTGTATGTGTGTACGTGTGTTTGCAACATTTGTTCGCTGTTTGCTGGTTTGTTTCTTGTTTTATTTGTGCATTAATGTGTCTGTTTGTTTCCTTATTTTGTTAGTTAGTTAGTTAATAGTAGTTTTTAGCAACGGCAGGTATGAAAACTGACTACTCGACATCAACTGCCTCTACCGTTGTAAACTAAAGTTTCATTGATTCTATTTCTCTCTCTCTCTCTCTCTCTCTCTCTCTCTCTCTCTCTCTCTCTCTCTCTCTCTCTCTCTCTCTCTCTCTCTCTCTCTCTCTCTCTCTCTCTCTCTCTCTCTCTCTCTCTCTCTCTCTCTCTTTCTCTCTTTCTCTCTCTCTTTCTCTCTCTCTCTCTCTCTCTCTCTCTCTCTCTCTTGCGCACAATCACATGTATTATTTGTACACATATACATTGTACAGAGAACATTATCCATCTTGATACGCACATGCACGCGTACAAACACAAATGCACACAATCGCTCGGGCAACGCCTTCCAAAACAAAAAATTAATGCCCAAACAAGTAACAAGCCATCGAAAATGTAGCAGTCGCCTAAGAGAATGTGCAAAACAACTTGCTCCTCAAATGACAAACATTACTACGAGTTAACCGTAAGTAATTGTGTTTTGCATAAATTCAAGATTGTGAGCAGCAGCCTTCGACAGGACGATACAAGGTATACAGACTCACCTGAATATGGCTTCACCACAATAGTCCCCAGACGCTGATCCCCTCGACTTTATATTACATGTACCTCGGCCGCTTTTCCTTCACGCTTAATAGACGACTCCACTCGGCACGCCCCTAGGCCAAAGCCCCGCCCCTTACTCTGCCGTGTATTATCAAAATGCACCACGTCCGTGACGTCATTGTATGGGGAAATGGGATGATTTCAAGATGAAAGACATTGACGTAATGGTCTTTTCCCTCAAATGACGTCAACAGACTTACTGCTTTCTTACCACGTTTCAGTCATATGATCATATCAAACTACACGTGCTTCCTTCTTTGTAGTGTCTGGCAGCAAGGTTTTCCAGACCATGTAATGTGTTGTGCTCATTATGCCACGGGATGCGAATGGCTGAATTCTGGGGGCGCGACCCTTTTGAATGACACGAGTGGAGTCGTCCATTGCAATTGCTGCATTCGGGTGTCGTCTGACTAGACTTTTAACTGCGCATGAAAAGACCTCGTGACTTCAGCGGGCACGCGGATGAAATAGCGCAAGGAAAAATGTGTGGAATGTCAGTGTCTGATACGTGCTGCTGTGCCTGGCTTGTTCAAGTTTAAGGTTCGAGAGTAAAAGATCAAGTGTCCTGAGTTTTGCGCTTTGCCGTGGCTGTATTTTTAGAGGCGCGCGCGCGCGCGTGTGTGTGTGTGTGTGTGTGTGTGTGTGTGTGTGTGTGTGTGTGTGTGTAACTTTTGCCAACCGAACAAAGAAATGGATCAAATGTTCTCTGGCTGTTGAGACACACACTGAAACACCTGTGAAAACGTGCCTGCTTTATTACATGTACACCTTTTATGAGGTGCGGATTATGTACAGCTAAAATGGCCAGTTTAAATTCACAAACAAGGAACACACACACACACACACACACACATTTCTATGTTGAGCGATACAATGTGGAAAATACGTTAATTTGTACATGTTCGTAATTAAAAAGACAATAATTATCTGCCTTATGCTCGACACTTGACCCCCCCCCCCCCCACACACACACACACATACACACCGGCTACATATATTTCTATGTTGAGCGATACAATGTGGAAAATACATTTACAGCGTTTTCTGCGTTCCTGAAACCCCCATAAAAGCCTAGGGCAGCCTGATTTCACAGTTCAGTTTCCGTTTTCACATTGAGCGAGTGAGTGAGTGAGTGAGTTTTTTAGGGCTTAAAGCCGCGCAAGCCACAAAGACTAATTCGCGGCTGAGTATGCCTGCACTACATGAAAAAAACAAAAATGTAACGTTGGACAAAGGATGCAAACTGGTCTACGGGGCAATATAAACCTAGGACATGCAGGAGACGCTGCACCTTCATGCTAATTTCTCGAACTCCCGGTTACAAAAAAGCGTAGAAAACAAATGACAATTGCAACTAGGTAAAACAGACATTGAGCGAGAAAGAATCCCGGATTGGGTCACATATTTGTACTGGCCTTTTTCTCGTTGCCCTGTCTTTGATATCACCCGTACGCGGTGGAAAAGGACGTTAAACTCCTAAACATCCACCCACCCACCCTTGAGCGAGAAAGATAGCAGTGGCAGGTCTTCTCGTGCAGCACCCAACACCCGCTAGACGCTGTACCGATGTGTCTCGTTCACTGAACAAAAATCTGACCAATGAAGTCACCTCAAACTCAAGCTCTGGTTTGTAGTTTGTAAGGGTCTCCGAAGCGCTGAAAACTCTGCAAATGTGACAGACTTACCAGCATTATGCACAGTCGCAGGAGTCGCAGTCTTATGTATTAAAAAAAAACACCCCCAAAGTTTGCTGTTTTTTGTTGAGATTGCCGACCTCTAACATTTGGCGACATACAGTATTTGCAATCAGACATACGCTTTCCCCCTTCGTGGAGAAGCGGTGTTTGTTTACTTAGCGGGCGCCTCTTTTTCGTCTTCTTTCTTTCTTTCGCTTCCATCCGTCTTACGGTTCAGATACTACATATTTATAATAATAATAATAATAATAATAATAAATTGCTTTTATATAGCGCAGTATCCCAGCAGATGCTGGCTCAGAGCGCTCTACAATTACACACACGCACAGAAACACACACACACACACACACACACACACACACACACACACACACACACACACACACACACACACACACACACACACCACTTTCAGAAAATACAGCTGGGATCTTGGTAAAATAAGCTGGGGGGGGGGGGGTAGTATTTACAGATGGAAGGAGTTGCGCAGGCAACAAAGACCATTTCGCAGCTAATTAACTAAGAGGGAGAGAAGGCTGACTGGAAGAAGTGGGTTTTTAGTTTGTTTTTAAAAACTGTGAAAGATGGAGACTGACGGACATGTAGAGGAAGTGAATTCCAAACTCTCCGGCGGGACCTGGTACTGAAAGGACCTCCTGCCAAATGTAAGTTTCACACGGGGGATGGTGAGAAGTTTTTCTGAACTGGACCGGAGAGTTCTTGGTGGGTCGTAAGCGCTGAGTAAATTTTACAGAGTAAAATTCCGCCAAAGCATGAAACTAGAAGACGAAAACGTCTTCTGCAATACGCACAGTTCAAAGTTGCATCAGTAACTCCTCTTCGGTTTAGTTTTCATAGATCGGTGTTATGAGATAAGGGAAATCCCTACGCAAAGTAAGGGTCGCGCGACTACAACTGCCAGGACTCGTATCGTTGTGATACGTCATGTAACAGTTGGCAGATGGCTGCAACGCACCAAAGGGTGGTATATGTATATACACCGTAAAGCCATACAACCAAGAGCAATGTGTGAGTCACTACAAACGATTCATGCCGCAAGAAAGTAACACACGAGCCCAGTGAAGGATTCTTCTGACCACTAGAGCTAATATTATGACAGGTTTCACAAAGTAGACACATACAGCCGTGTAACCGGTGACACGGATAATCGCGTCAACGACGGCATTTCCTTTGAAATACACAGAAAGAATTAATGCGTGAATAAATGCCATAAAAAGTATGTACAATACTAACAGTGCTACCTCCGAAGACACCATTAACATCCAAAATATCTTTTCCATTAAGTTTTTTAACATGTGGATAACAGAAGTGGTCTTTCGGGATCTAGCTGACCTCCGCGAAGAGCCGAGACGGGAACAACGACAGATTCCACGTGCCTTGCGAAAACACATCCACACGATAATCTTCCACATTATTGCAACAGAAACGGCACAAACTTCAGTCGTCACCACGAGTGCTAGGAACATTCCAAAGCTTTCTAGGCTAGGGCTAGGAATTATTTCAGCAAGCATGGCACAGGTGAACACCATATAATTTGATGCGTGCAGCACGAACAGAATAAATCGTACAGAGCACAGAAAAGACTTCGCCTTCTCTTTAATCACGGTGTTTAGGGCCGCATTTACAGGCTCTGTGCTTCCCTGCACAAAACAGTTTATTCTTGCCCGCGTGTGTGTGGCCCCAGCACTCGTATTGCTGAGTGGATTGTGTTTCATGACAGGAATACTTTCTCTTGGTGATTTGAGTTCTGAACTTGACTCAGCTCCGACTTGCTCATCGAAAATGCGCAGGGTGTCGTTAAACGGCAGTTTGTTGGAATGCGCTTCGACTGGTGTATGCTCCGAGAAATACTTCTGCAGTTTTTGAGATGCAGTTTCCTTCATTGAGAAGGTGACTTCAAAGACACTGCAGCACTGGACCTTTATGGTATTCCCACCTTCGGCAAAAGCAGTCGTAGACGCGAGATGCTTGCTTGGACCGATAGCATTTCCTGTCTGGGAGGCTGGCAATATCTGTCTTGAAGCGGTAGGTTGTTCGAGAACGCGATTTTTCACTGTTGCAAACACCTCTTCACTTGTAACAGAGTCGCACTCACTATCAGCCCTCGGGGATGAGATGGGGCTGTAGTAACTGCGCACATCTGGGATGGAACTTTCAGAACTTGGGTGATGGTTCACTGGAGCTTGTGTATCCAGCCACTTTTGAACCTGCAGACCAAACGCAGTTTAAATCACGTTCGAACAAATTTCATGCACATACACTTAATCATCATCACCCTTCGCACCACAAGATTGTAATGTGTTTGTCCAGTGTGTGAGAGAATGCGTGTGATTCACATGAGCGTGCGTGTTGGGTTCAGTTTGCGGCGCTTTGAGCCGATTCATGAAATTGGGGTAAAGTACCTATACAATACTCATTATTATTATTATTATCATCAACATGACCACCACCTCCAAATTAATAACCTGAAGCAGCGCAAGAAACTGGATAAAGGGGGGGGGGGGGGGATGGTTACAAACAGACGTGTTACACAAATGGAGATATGTACAGCAGGGACGGATGCAGTCGTTACTTTTATTTTTGAAACTAACTTTTCACAAGGTCCTAGTTGTTTTAAAAGTACCAATAGACTGCAAAATTAATGTCTGATCTCAGATGGAAGAGAGTCCCAATACCTTTTCATCAGGGTCGATATGGTGATTTGATGGTACTGAGGTCGGATACAGGCAGGTGCAAGGAAAACCACGTGACATGACGTCAGCAAAGTTGTTCGGAATAGGCACGTGGTAACGACAGAGAATCTCTCTCGTTTTTTCCTCGAGCTGATCCGTGTTATGTGGAGGATGTCTTGCAAATGCAGCGAATAATGTGTCCCACTTGTATTCCGGCTTGCTGGTGATTTCCCTGTAAAATATATGTTCATGACTTTCTTCTGTTTTTGCCGAGTCAAATACTGGTGTTTCTTCAAATGAAGGACGGGGAACACTTTGTTTCACACACACACACACACACACACACACACACACACACACACACACACACACACGCGCGCGCGCACACACGCACACACACACACACACACACACACACGGAAACTGATTTTAAGCGCACTGTGGTGTAGTACAGTCATGCCATTTGCTAATTCCTAACACGGATGATGATCATATATCAATTACCAATAGACTTCAGGCGATAGGCAGTGTAGATGATACAGCATGTCAGCAATTCTCTCACAACGGACGCGACGCTGTACACAGTGACGCAAGCATGAATCCTGGTCCTCTAGAGTTGCCGACACTGGTGTCACGTGACTAGCTTCTGGTCTGATAAAAAACCGCTCTGGTATGATGAAGCCATAGTTTGAGCACATGGTCGGTGCCACCTGGTAATCGTAAAAAAAGAGTGATATCAGCACAGGCTCATTTCGTCCTAGCTATTACATTCTTAAAATAATTTCTCTGCTAATTTTTTTGTAGGAGTGAGGGTGGGGAGGGGGGGGGGCGGGCTCCACCGTGTGCAGTGGGGCTGGCAGTGTTACTGAGGCCGGTTGGGGGAGGGGAATACGTTGGACTGCATTTGAATGCGTGTCTCGACCATCTTCACTGAGCTAGTGAGAATGTTAAGGCCGGTGGCATGGCTGCTATTGAGCCATTAGCTACACAGACAGTATCATCAGAAACTTACGAAAAAAAAACTCTTACCGAAGACAGGAACACCTCTAAGCCAAGAGTCGACAGGATACTGAACAGTCTACGAGCTCTTTTCTTCCGTGGAACATTGTCTTTTTCCGCAGCCACCAGAGACTCGCGGTCTGTGTCGGTCAAGGCGAAATCTTCGTACAGCTGATTTAGTGTCCCGTCGCTGTCAGGGTCAACCACATCCAGAAACTGGGGCAGTATAGCCCGCCAGAAATTGTCCAGGTCTTGGTTTGTTCCTGGGGGAAAGCATGAACGTTTATTATACTGTAACTGCATTAAAGCCTGCTGCCGCTTTCAAAGCTGTAAGGCTGTTTGCCAGATAGAAATACGCGACAGTTTTCGTGACTTTGTGGCTTCTAACATTAGACCAATAGAGCAAACGTTTTCCGCACGCTGCCGTGTCCTTGTCATACACTTGAGACTTTCATGGAATGAAACTCTTCCTTTCTTTGTTGTTGTAACGTCTTTACACGATTGAAAAAAAAATGTGATGTTATGGTTCACTCAGCTACTGGCAGTTTGAGATTACAGATTTGGACTGTGAGTCGGTGTATTCATTGTCAAATTTTCGTAAAGTTTGGCGTCTCGCGACTACTCAGCAACAAAAACAAACTCACGTATTGCGAGATTGTCTACTGTACGAGGCACCTTGTCGTCGGCGTTCCCAAAGTCGGCCATACTTCTTCTTCAACCAGACAGTTCTAAAATAAAATCAGAAACAGCAAATAAGTATGCAACGTGCAGGTCAAATCCCTACATGGTCCAACCCTTGTCGTGGGGTAGTGGCTTGTGTACCTCAATGACCCAGAGAACTATGCCAGCAGGAGCACATGCTCCTGGCAGGGTCACCCAAGCTGGACAGGTCGAAGGGTAGAGGTCAGACGAATGTGGACCACCTCTCCAAGAGGCTAAACGGGTTTGCGTAGGGTTAACAGCCCTACCTGTAAAAAACACTAAGTTACTGAAGCATCGACAGCAACAAACCGAGACATTCACCTGGGCGAGGAAGGGTCTCCATCCCGGAGACCTATGACGCATTGCAGTGAAAGCCGAAAGGAAGCTGCAAGGCCGACCCCCCTTCTAACACCCAGGACAACAACGAGAGTAGCCACATGGAACATCAGGACAATGTATGAAGTAGGAAGGACCATACAAGTAGCAAGAGAGATGAAGAACTACAAGATAGGAGTACTGGGACTGAGTGAGACAAGGTGGCTACAGACAGGACAGCTGAGATTTTCATCGGGAGAGCAATTGCTGTACTCTGGACACACAGAGGATGGAGCCCCCCACACTGAGGGCGTGGCCCTGATGCTGGCACCGGAGGCACAGCGGGCACTCATCGGCTGGGAACCTGTCAACTCCCGCATCATCACAGCCAAATTCATCACCAAGAAAAAAGACATCAAGCTGAACATCATCCAGTGCTACGCTCCCACCAATGATGCGGAAGAGGAGAAAAAAGATGACTTCTACCAACAACTGCAGACAGTGATAGATAGAGGAGGAGCCAAGGACATGACCATACTGATGGGAGACTTCAACGCCAAGATTGGATCAGACAACACAGGCTATGAGGACACCATGGGAACACACGGACTGGGACAGATGAACGAAAATGGCGAGCGCTTTGCAGACTTTTGTGCCCTGAACCAGCTAGTGATAGGAGGCAGCATCTTCCCACACAAGCGCATCCACAAGGCCACATGGAGATCGCCGGACCATGTCACGGAGAACCAGATTGATCACATCTGCATCAGCCGGAAGTTCAGGAGATCGTGGCGGGATGTGCGCGTGATGAGGGGTGCCGATGTATCATCAGACCACCACCTTCTTGCAACAGCATTGAGACTTCGGCTTAAGAGGCACACCAAAGCCAACAGCACACGGACCAGGTACAACGTTGGACTTCTCAGGAACACAGACACACAAGCAGCATTCCGGATCAGCCTTTCCAACAGGTTCCAGCCACTGCAAGACCTGATAGAAGACAGTGAAATGGACATCGAGACACAGTGGGAACACAGCAAGAAACTCTGGCACGACACATGCGAAGAGGTCCTTGGCAAGAGAAAGACCCAACATAAGGAATGGATCTCTGCTGATACCATCCAGAAGCTGGAAGTTAGGAAAGAGAAGAAAACTGCACTGAACACGAGCCGAACAAGAAGAGCTTAGGCAAAGGCACAAGAGGAATACACAGCAGCTGACAGAGAAGTGAAGAGGAGCACCAGGAAGGACAAGAGGGACTACATCGACAACCTGGCCAGTCAAGCAGAGGAAGCAGCCCGACAAGGGAATCTAAAAGACCTGTACCAGGTGACCAAGAAGCTCGCGGGCAAATTTCAGCAGACAGACAAACCAGTGAAGAACAAGAACGGGCACCCACTGACAACAACTGAGGAACAGCTGAAGCGATGGGCAGAACACTTCAGGGAGCTGTTAAATCGCCCCATCCCTGAAACACCACCAGACATCCCACCAGCTGAGACAGAACTACCCATCAACTGCGACAAGCCCTCTAAGGCGGAGATCAGGAAAGCCATCATGACACTGAGAAATGGGAAAGCTGCAGGGCCGGACGAGATACCAGCAGAAGCCATTAAAGCAGACACAGAGACAGCCGTCAACATGCTGCACAGCCTGTTCAGCAAGATCTGGGAGAAGGAAGAGGTGCCAGCCCAGTGGAAAGAAGGGATCGTCATCAAGCTGCCAAAGAAAGGGGACCTCAGGGACTGCAGCAACTGCCGAGGGATCATGCTCCTGTCAGTGCCAGGCAAGGTTCTCAACAGAATTCTACTGGAGAGGATGAGAGAGGCAGTCGACCCCATGCTCCGAGACCAGCAGGCAGGCTTTCGCAGGAACAGGTCCTGCGCTGACCAGATTGCCAGCCTACGCATCATTGTGGAGCAGTCACTGGAGTGGAACTCCCCCCTCTACATCAACTTCATAGACTATGAGAAGGCCTTCGACAGTGTAGACAGAGAGGCGCTGTGGAAGCTGCTAAGGCACTATGGAGTTCCCGGGAAGATCATCTCCCTGATCCAGTGCACCTACCAAGACATGAGCTGCAGGATTGCCCATGCCGGCCAGTTGTCAGAAAGCTTCGAGGTGAAGACCGGAGTCCGCCAGGGATGCCTGTTGTCCCCGTTTCTCTTCCTCCTGGTCATCGACTGGATCATGAAGACCACTACAGCAGGCAGGAAAAACGGGATACAGTGGACACTCTGGACGCAGCTGGATGACCTCGACTTCGCGGACGACCTGGCGCTCCTGTCTCACAGCCACAGCCAGATGCAGGACAAGACTACGTGCCTGGAAGCCACATCAGCCGGAACAGGGCTCAAGATCAACAGGAAGAAAACCGAGCTGATGAAGATCAACACCACTGCCAACACACCAGTCACAGTCGGTGGAGAGCCCATCAGGGAGGTGGAGTCTTTTGTCTACCTGGGGAGTGTGGTTGATGGACAGGGAGGCACAGACCGAGACGTCACAGCCAGAATCGGCAAGGCAAGGGCAGCAATGGTCATGCTGAAGAACGTCTGGGCATCCAAAGTTGTCAGCATAAGAACCAAACTTCGCATCTTCAACTCCAGCGTGAAGTCAGTTCTGCTCTACGGATGCGAAACATGGAGGACAACGAAGACGATGCAGCAGAAGATCCAGACATTTCTCAACACCTGTCTGAGGCGCATCTTCAACATCCGATGGCCAGAGAAGATCCGGAATGAAGAGCTGTGGGAGCGAGCGGGGCAGGAACCAGTGGCCAAGCAGATCCTGCGGAGGAAGTGGGGCTGGATTGGACACACCCTCAGGAAGCCATCATCCAGCACCACACGCCAAGCCCTGACATGGAACCCGCAGGGGAAAAGGAAGAGAGGCCGGCCTCGCAACAGCTGGAGGCGGGACACTGAGGCAGAGCTATGTAAGCAGGGGACCAACTGGACTGGAGTGGCAAGACTAGCCCAGAACAGAGTGCGATGGCGAAGGGTTGTCGATGGCCTATGCTCCACGTGGAGCCAAGGGCCTAAGTAAGTAAGTAAGTGCAGGTCAAATGAATATGATAACAGCAAAAGTGACACTAACAGCAATTGGAAAACCAAGTAGATGTGTCTGAAGTGTTCTTATAGTTGCACTGGAAAAGATATTGAAGAAGTAGCAAGCAGAGACTAACCATTAGACAAGCCTGCCGGTATAATGATTATATAATTTATCAATATTTACACAACCGCAGGAGGCACATGAAATTAAAACTACGATGGTAAAATTAGTACACACACACACACACACACACACACACATACACACACACACCGCATGAAACACAAAATTACCTGAGCATACGAGTATTGGTTCTACGCCGATCTGTCGCGCACAGCTTGCACACTCGGTCGTCATCCAAGAGAATGAATCTAATGTTGACTTTCGATCGTGCGTCGTCCTTAGCAACTGGTCTGGTACCACTGGCTGACTAGACAGAGCTGACTAGAACCACGCAGAACGGCTTCCAGCCAAGGGACATTTTTTCATTCTCCGAGCAAAACACACAACGGTTTGAATGCATGCTCAGCATAAAGCTCAAGCCAAGTTCGGCCCTTACGCAATGCAGGGCTAGGGAAAACCCTTGAACGCTGTGGTTCAGTTGTTGTTGTTGTTGTTGTTTGTTTCTTAACGTGCTCATGAATAAGGCACTCTTAACTTTATTCCCACATGTAAGTTTTCCACGTTTTCCCGGTTCTGCTCCCGTGAAATTGTCTTTTTTTAAACACAGCTCTTACTGCGGTTAAGATGAGTATACTTAAATAAGGAACACTCCCACCAAGCAAAATTCAAACATATGAAGAAATGAATTAATTTTGAATTTTCTTTTGGTGAGACCACTGTACTAGTCTTTCGTCTCCCTATACCCCCAACCCTCAGCCCTAGCTACGTCACCATCTCTGATATTGCGGAATATGATCATTGTTGGGTTTTTTTGTAGTCGCTGATACGCATGCCGTGTGTGTGTGTGTGTGTGTGTGTGTGTGTACACGTGTGTGTGTGTGTGTGAGTGTGTCTGTGTCACGGTGTGTGTGTGTGTGTGCGTGTGTGTGTGTGTGTGTGTGTGTGTCACGGTGTGTGTGTGTGTGTGTGTGTGTGTGTGTGTGTGTAGAGCTTACTGGTTTAGTTCTTTTGATATAAGAATGAGCATCGAGAACAAGGCCACATAATAGTGTATGGCCCCAATCGGTGGGGGGGGGGGGGGGGAGGGGGGGGGGGGGGGGAAGTAAATTCTTTCAGTAATTTGGCGATCAGTTGTCACCGTTTTTTCCGCCAAACACCGACAGACTTTTTTTTTACCGTGAGTGTGCAAATGACACTTGAAACGTCTTTCACTCTGTGGTGAATGCACAAATCATTAGTTTTCCTGTTCGGCCAGGTGTAGGTGATATTTGTGACATACTCAAGGCTGTTAGCGTAGCTGAAAGGGACGTCATACTCGTGAGCTCGTGATGCTGCTTCGTGCAGTATTCTCTCCCTTGTGTCACCATGTCCTCGATTTTCGCATCATTCCACTGAAAATTTCGTAACACACGCTTACTCCTTTAAAGCCCAGTGGTCTCAGAACATGCATGAGCTTCTTACTTCCGACCTGTTGATATTTACACCTGTAGACAGCACCCACCGGCACGTACAACAGGGAGGGTAGCCTAATCCACGTCATTCCGTCAGGCGTGACCGTGAGGAGACAAAGCGATCAGCCAACCGTAACTGACTTGGAGGGGGCGTGTCGCGCCTGGATAAGCTGGGACATCGGCATCTGCTGCTTCCCTGTTACACACCTCGAATGGTCACTTTCGCAGGTTCAGCGTTCTACCTCCATCCAATCCACCGTGGACATCAACAGTCTTGATTACATTTCTACGATTAGCGATGGCGGCAATCACATATTGTCTGTACAGTTACTGGTACATGTATAAGGGGCAAAGCATGCAAGAGTGGATACTAAATACAGTAGGTAGGTGTTTGGGGGTTTAACGTCCTTTTCCACCACATACGGGTGATATCAAAGACGGGGCAACGATGGAAAAGCCAGCACAAATATTTGGCCCCAGCCGGGCTACGAACTCACGACCCGAGCATTAGAAGTCCAACGCTCTACCATTCCGCCGCCCCGGCTCCCCGATACAAAATACAAACTAGGTCTGTAGTCTGTATTGTGGAGACATTTCCCACTTTCCAGACGTTTGCGTCTGCGGCCAAATGTATGTTTCGCGTGGGGGGGGGGGGGTCTTCCTGGAAGAGGGAAAAGGGGTAGGTGGGAGGAGGTGGGTGAATAAACGATGGATTGTTCTTCACATACTTTCACAGTACCTTCATTTGACTCGCGTTCGTGCTGCAGTTTGCAAAAACGCGAAAACGTCTTCCTGGAAGAGGGGAAAGGGGTAGGTGGGAGGAGGTGGGTGAATAAACGGTGGATTGTTCTTCACATTCTTTCACAGTACCTTCATTTGACTCGCATTCGTGCTGCAGTTTGCAAAAACGTGAAATACGCCGACCTAATCCCTCTCAGCCATGACACGTTTCATGCCACAATGAACGCTCGTAGCTACTCGTACAACGATGCTTGGACTCTATAGTACATGTTGCAGTGTGGTTTGTGGACGGACAGTTGTATGTACAATGGTCGTGAAGCAGTAAGCTTATACACAGGTGACAGCAGATTGTGCATATAGTGACAGATGCAGCGAACTGCGGGTTGCCAAGTGTGAACGACCTTCTGCTCAAACGATCGTTGTTGGGATGTATTCCAAGTCGGTGGATGTTTCTTGTTTCATCGTTCGATGACTCGACACTTTGTGAGCCAAAGAAATGGATGAGGATGTATATGGGCTAAGTACAGCCCGAGCTGTCTGTTAGCTGGGTGCAGGAATGCATTGCCGTCCGGTGTAATGGTTCATGAAGTTTTTGGACTGATGGATAGAGTGGCAGACGTTCTGAATATGTTTGTGTGAATGACGTGGGCTCCGTGACGCAATATCTCCGGTTGTGATACCCTGACGACTAATTTTATTTTATTCGCGAATAGTAGATACGTTTCGGACAGTTCACGAGTCTACATTTTAGAATTGCAAACTCGGTTCTACTCTGTCTGAAAAGGGCCTAAGTGATTATCTAATTTTTGCGCTTTAGGTCCTTTTTCTGGGAAATGGTAGAGTTATTTGTGGGTTTATTTTCACGCATCCACAACCAATCAGGTCGTGCCTCGTGGATTTTGAAAATGTAAAGGCCAGTTTGGTTTCACAGTATCTACGAATATCTCGATTTCTCTTGCTAGGCTAAACAGTCACGGCCGAATGAAAAGATAGACAATTCATTTTGCCTCAGGTGGCGGTCCACGGTGTCACTGTGGGATAACGTGACGTGCTTGGGTGGCGTGGTTGTCGTGTGTACTCCTGCAGATGCCGCGAATAGTTTCATTGTTGACTTTGCCGTATGAGTGGTATGGTGCAGTCATTTATAGCTGTTTGCACGATGGAATGTTCTGTCTCGTATACAACTCACTTTGTGCAGTGTATTGTCTCATACACAGCTCACTCTTGAGACAACCCTGTTCCGGATCCGTCGATAACTCCATGCCCCTGCGACGACGGCCAAGTCGGGCTAACCGAGACCCAGCCGAGCTAAGTAATACCTAAGAAAAAAAAAAATACTCGGTGACAAGGAAAGTGGACAGTTGCGTACAACTTTGAGATCACAGTCCTCGTGTTATTTCACAGTGTGCACAGAAGCGGTGAAAACTGTCGCATTCACCAGCACAGTACATTCTCAGCCTGTTTCGAGATTATTGCCTGCATGAGTTGCCTCCCTTGCCGCAACGAGCACGCATTTTTCGTGGCAAAGCAAAAAGCTGCCACGGGAACTGCATGCATGCTGCGGGTCTGTGTATGCACGGGGGACATGAAGTGCAACCGGTTAGAAGTAACATGCACAGCTGTGTTTTTGTAGATACATTTACCAGCGTTACAAAGTGACTGATGTTGCCTTCAGGAACCTGTCATAACCATATAGACTTGTCCACACAAAAAATAAATAAAGAAAAGTGTACACAAATGCAGCTGGTTTGATTTTTTTTGAAACCTTGATGAAGGCGGATCCTTCAACTAGACGTCAGTGCGTAGGAGCAAAAACACTGTATGCATGACAGAGCACTGACTGCCCCGAGGCATCGATGTGTTTTGACGCACTCTCTGCTCTCTCGGGGGCTAGCCAAGATGGCCGGGAGTTTTTCCTGTAGTGCTTTGGTTTCCAAAGACGATTGTTCTCAAGTAAATGTAAAAGTGTTTGAAATATGAGGATGCAGCTTTTACATTGTAGTGACGCGCTTCCTTCCGGCCCATTTCTGTCACAACGACAAATCAAAAATGTAAGTTTTGCCGGTGCTCCTCGCTTTTGGAAATGGAAACACTCGGTGCCACTGTATACTAGATTTCGGTTTGTCTGTGCAAACGGAAACGCTTTTACTCTTAGAGGGCGAGCCCGACCACCCTCTGCGCGCTATACGATAAGACTGGTTAAAAAGAACAAGCCACTTCACACCGGTAGGAGCCGCTTCAAGCCACTAGTACGCGAGGCGTGGGACTTCCCGCTGGGCCTGAGACCACTACATATTGCATAATAGTGGCTTCTAGTGATCCGAATATTTCAAGTAAAAATGAGACTTATTGCGTGGGCTTGAAAGAGTTAAAAAGCTACAACAATGCAAAGACAGTTCCATGCTCACATTTCAAACGTACGGCTTTAGCTCAATCGCAGTGCACCAGACAAAATAATAGCCCTCTCTGTCATTTTGATTAACCCTCGCGACTCTGCTAAACTTCGTGACAGTAAAAAAGAAAGAAAGAAAAAAGCACCAGGGAATCTCTCCGCCATTTTGTGTGACGCCCGTGACTGCTGTGCATTGTGGCTGGGGACAAAACAAATACAATATCTTCAGGCTTACATCTACCATGCAAGAAATGGATCAGTGTGGATTATAACACAGAGGGTATCGAGTGTTTAGTCCTAAATTACCACAGCTGCACTGACGAGGTTAGCCGGATATTGATCAAAGAGATGCATTGTCCGCTGCCCGTGTGAGTAACGTGATCTTTTGGCGAGGGCAGATGGCGGCTAGTTTTAAGCCATAGATTTTTGCTGACAGTGACACCAAAGACCTGATGAGACAGTGTTCAGTGATGAATAATATTATGATTTTGTGTGATGAAAAAAAAAACCCCAAGGGTATCAAAGTGAAACATAAGTGAAAAGAGTTTGCTCAAAACCCCTTCAGTTCATTTGCTTTAAGGTACTTTTCATGCAGATTGCAAAGTTCACTGATGCATGGAGGCAGATTTCGATCAGAGTGTGTCAGAGGCTCTGAGCATATGTGTTTGATTTGACTGATACGGAGAATAATGCTTTTATGATAAGCCGTTTACGAGCCTGAATGTGTCACAATATCGAAATGAACTGACTACAACAGTGTGTGTCTGCTCAGCTTTGTGGTAATTGCAGAGGCCATCTCACTTTGAGTCGGTTTTGCGGTTGTCTCAAACCATCTGGAACAATTTCCTATTTTGAAATTCTGAGATTTAACCTGTGCATCGATTAGAAGAATGTAGCGCATGTACTCACATTGATTTTCTTCTAATTATTTCGAAGCTCTGATGCGGAACTCATACTCTTTGGAACAGTTGCTGTCTGGAATTTTCACTGAATAAATCGTGCATATCGTTTGGATGTGTGTGGTACATTCACTTCGAATCACTTTTTCAAACGGATTTCCCCTTGGAACAGTTTGCTGTATGGAAATTCTCAGATAATTATGATTTCCGCGTGTTTTGGAGGTGTGTGGTTCATTTTGAATCGCTTCTAACGTTATTCGAAGCTACTATACGGAACTCTAACCCCGTGGAACAATTTTTCTATTTGGAATTTCACATCAATAATCTGTGCATGATTTTGAATGGTGTGGCATAACTACACACACACAGAATCGCTTCACAGATTATATTTGGTTCTCTTGTATGGAACTCATACCCGTTGGAACAATTTCCTGTTTGGGACTTTTTCCATTACTCATCTGTGCATCGTTGGGAAGACTTGCCGATGGAAGACTTGCCGATGGAAGACTTGCCGATGATGGAACGTGATGGATCTTCGTACGGTGCCGTCTTCGTAAAGTTGTGATGATGAATCTTTGTGTGTGAGGAAGCTGGAGAGGGGATCGTGTTCGCTTGGTGACGGATGGTTTGTCTGATAGTTGGGTTCCCCTCTGACCACTGCAGCCGACATTAACGGATGGAGGGCAATGACCACTGTTGTTCATCACCTTGCTGCTTGGTAAATAACTCTCTCTCTCTCTCTCTCTCCCTTTCTCTGTGCATTATGTATAGCTTATCCGAGTTCAGTGCTTGGACAGACGTGTGGCTGGAAATTGGGAGGTTTTGGTGGTGGCTGGTGACTGCTGCTCTTCGTTGAAAGACTAGGTAGTCGAGACGAGCGAAGTTGTCATGCTGGTTTGGGAGAAGTTAGAAGGGGGAAGCAATCTGTCTTCAGCTCTGATTGCGTTTTGGTGGTGAAATGGTGAAGTTCACTCCCCTGATTCGGTTGGGAGAGGAGAGGGCGCTCTGTCTCTCCGTCTCGAGTCTCTCTCTCTTCAAGCCGTAGTGGGGTCGCACGACTATTATCCGCGGCAAGTTTGCAAACTGATGAATTTTTTCGACGAAACTCAGTTAAACCGTCCGTTGACTGTTCAGTGCGGCCCGTCGTCGTCGTCGTCAGCATCATCATCATCATCTCTCCTCTCTCTCTCTCTCTAAAACACACACACACACACACACGTGTACTTATATAGCTGGGTCACACAGCAGATGAAATTCTGAACTTATTCTCTTTGCCTAAACCAGTGACACCTCTGTCCGAGAGCAGTGTCAACGAGTCAAGTTACGTATAATGCTGAATAGGTTAACATCAAGCATAAAGAAATATACGTACAGCACTGAACTACTTACTCACCGCCGGCGGGTTTCCACAAGATCTACATCAGAAGCCTTTCACTCTGACACTCCCCGTCCGTCACTGAAGCAGTGAGGCCCAAAAACATGTTGGGATGGCAGCCAAATTATGTTGCAGCGTCAGTGTAACCCCCCCCCCCCCCCCCACCGTCCCTCAGGCCGGTCGGTCCTGTCTTCTAGAAACCAGTTGCATAACTCGACCAAATGCTTCTTGTGCACGTACACGTTAGATTGTGAATGCAGTGGGGAACAGTGTTGTCTGTCACTGATGGCCGACTCGAGCTAAGAATATTGTCGACAATTTAGCGAATATACATGTATATAAAACAGTTCGCGGTGGACGAGTAGGCATTGCAGGCTGTTGCATCGGGACATCTGGTTTGCATGGTTGACAAACTTACAGGTAGGTAATATAGTTATAAAATGCGACATTTTCCGTGTCAGGAGGCACCCTCTATATACATAATTGAACTCTGTGTGTGTGTGTGTGTGTGTGTGTGTGTGTGTGTGTGTGTGTGTGTGTGTGTGTGTGTGTGTGTGTGTGTGTGCTTAGAATCACATCGCTATGAAAATTGGGCTCATTCTGGCGGGGGAAAAAATCGGGAAATCGGGGGAGCAGGGAGGGGAGGGCGCGGACGATGGGTGGGGGTGGGGGTGGTGGGGTGGGATGGGCAGGGATAGATTGTAGTGGTGTCTACGGACTGCGGTAAGTTTTCGTCATATACGTGTACGTGAATGTCTGTTGTATCGTCGGTGCACTAGACACTGGGTGCTAACGTATCGTCCCTTATCTGCTAACCCCGGAGCGGGTTTATTAAGGCACATCAAACACACACGACTTACAAGTGTAACCTCGGTGGCTCATGTTGTTGATTTATGACTACCATTTCGCCCTTTCAGATTTCAGGGATCGTTGATAGTGTGAATCGCTTCCTCTAGATTTATCACATCGGAGAAAGTGCACACGTATATCTACGTTGGAAAGTGTGTGCTTTGTTGTAAAGATTGCACGGCGTGCGTGAATGTGTGTGTGTGTGTGTGTGTGTGTGTGTGTGTGTGTGTGTGTGTGTGTGTGTGTGTGTGTGTGTGTGTGTGTGTGTGTGTGTGTGTGTGTGTGTGTGTGTGTGGTGTGTGTGTGTGTGTGTGTGTGTGTATGTGTATGTGTGTGTGTGTGTGTGTGTGTGTGTGTGTGTGTGTGTGTGTGTGTGTGTGTGTGTGTGTGTATGTGTGTGTGTGTGTGTGTGTGTGGTGTGTGTGTGTGTGTGTGTGTGTGTGAGTGTGTGTGTGTATGTGTGTCTGTGTGTGTGTGGTGTGTGTGTGTGTGTGTGTGTGTGTGTGTGTGAGTGTGTGTGTGTGTGTCTGTGTGTGTCTGTGTGTGTGTGTGTGTGTGTGTGTGTGTGTGTGTGTGTGTGTGTGAGTGTGTGTGTGTGTGTGAGTGTGTGTGTGTGAGTGTGTGTGTGTGTGTGTGTGTGTGTGTGTGTGTGTGTGTGTGAGTGTGTGTGTGAGTGTGTGTGTGTGTGTGTGTGTGTGTGTGGTGTGTGTGTGTGTGTGTGTGTGTGTCTGTGTGTGTGTGGTGTGTGTGTGTGTGTGTGTGTGTGTGTGTGTGTGTGTGTGTGTGTGTGTGTGTGTGTGTGTGTGTGTGTGTGTGTGTGTGTGTGTGTGTCTGTGTGTGTGTCTGTGTGTGTGTCTGTGTGTGTGGTGTGTGTGTGTGTGTGTGTGTGTGTGTGTGTGTGTGTGTGTGTGTGTGTGTGTGTCTGTGTCTGTGTCTGTGTGTGTGTGTGTGTGTGTGTGTGTGTCTGTGTCTGTGTCTGTGTGTGTGTGTGTGTGTGTGTGTGTGTCTGTGTGTGTGTGTGTGTGTGTGTGTGTGTGTGTGTGTGCAGGACCCGAACTCAGAACACAACTACTGAAAGTCCAACGCTTTATCACGTCCCCAGTAGCGGTATTGTAAACTAATCCCTCATCCCTTTGGTTCCAGTCAAAACACTCTCAGTCTGTACTCCTGACCTTTCATCATGGGACAACAACACCCACACCGGATCAATAGCCACCCGGTCTATGCCACCCGGTTCCCACCCGTAAAGTCTGAGTCACGTACACTCTTTAGTTGTGAAAGATGTTGTTACAGTCAAAACCTGTACTTACCTATACAATAGTTGCCAGTTTCAGTGCCGGCGAGGGGGGTGGGGGGGGAGGGCGGTGGCGGGGGTGCTGGGGGGATGGACAGTCAAACGGTAGAGCGTTGGACTTTCAATGCTCGGGCCAGATACCTGTGCTGGCCTTTTCTCGTTGCCCCGTCTCTTGTATCACCCACACGTGGCGGTAAAGAACGTTAAACACCCATCGTCTCACCCATCACTTTGCCAGGTCGAAGGTTTTTAATCCCGGCAGAGCCAAGGTTTGTACAGACTTTTTCCCATTGCTCTCAAACTCCCTTTCGCCGGTACAGGAAAGTTTAATCCCCGAACGGAGTCACCCCCTCACTCCCACACTCCCCCCCCCCCTCACCTGTGGAGGACACGTGAATCCATCTTGGACACGTTTTGCTTTGTCTCAGGAAGTCAGAATTGCGTACGCTGAATTAAACCATGATTATTGACCATAAAAGAATTACCGCGGCTCACAAAGCGTGCGCAAAAAGTGAGGGGGGGGGGGGTAGGGGTAGGAGTTTAACGTCTTTTTCCACCATGTATATGTGATAGCAAAGACGGGGCAATGAGAAAAGGCCAACACAAATATTTGGCCGCAACTTGGATTCGAACTCACGACCCGAGAATTGAAAGTCCAACACTCCATCGTTACGCTTCCCCGCTCCCCGCAAAAAGTGATGGCCTGAAATGCCCCGACTTCGTTTTCGCCACTAGAAAAAAACCACTAGCTTCCTATTTCGGACTCGGTGCATAAAATTTCGGACGTTTCACAGTGTAGGTGGCCGCAGGGGCAGTAACTCATGTTGAGGTCATCGTGTCGTGTTCAACTGGACACGGGAGTTACGCAACATTAGGCGTCTGCACCTGTACGCTTCACGGTTGAATAGTCTGTAGGTGTTTCGTGGCATTCCGGCGACCAGGAAACTGTCGGTGGTTTTATCCACTGTTGTGTAGTTCAAATATGTTCGTGTGCCGAGCAGTTAGTGTTTATTTGAAGTTTCATCTTCCAGCATGTCACAACTTGATCGGAGCTGGTTAGACACTTTCACATTTATGCTGGCTGGCGCTCCACCAACAATATGTGGTGGAAAAGGACGCTAAACTCCCAAACACCCCCCCCCCTCCCACCCTCACCCCCACCCCGCTGCGCCAACAGAAACCTCCACGCAAGCTGAAAAGCATTGTGTACCGGCACGGCTAGGTAGGACAGCTTCGAGCCGTTGCAGTTCTTGTTCGCACGGCCAGCTGTACTCACAGCTTGTCTTCTCTTTGCGATATTTCAAACGTTTAGGCGAACTAACAAGCGTTAAGTCTTCCGCAAACAAAGTTTGTATTCTGTGAAGGTTAATAACCCTATCAGCCGTCGCGAACACTCCGGTCGTCGTGCGAGAGTCTTCTCTATATTGCCAAGCGCAACTTGAAATCGCCGTTTGGCGAGCGCTCTTTTCGTTTTATCGCACCAGCCTTTTGGAACCCTCTGCTTGCGAATATGAGAAATGTGCTTACACTGTCTGTTTTTAAGAGCAATCCTGAAACGTTCCTTTTGCAAAGCCTAAATTCCAGTAATTTCGTTTGTAACTACTCAGTTTCATTAGTGTACATCTGTCCATCTGTGTAAAATGTGCGCAAGTGTCGGTGCGTGATCGGCGCATTGATTTTTATTCTAAAGAAAATGCGGCCTACAAATACCATTTTTCATTATTATTTATTATTAAAACGGGACCCTTTATCTATTTTAGCGAGGGAGCACTCCTCCTTGGCTAAGGTCAGTTATGTGTGTTGGGACAGTGTACACTACACGCAGTTACCCACTCGACACTGGACAGTGTACACGCGGTTACCCACTCGACACCTGAAATCCACCGGACACGGGACGAGAGCGTCAGGGGCAGCTATGTGTGTTGGGACAGTGTACACGCGGTACCCACTCGAGACCTGAAATCCACCGGACACGGGACGAGAGCGTCAGGGGCCTTATATCCTGTTGTGAATTTTCAATACACACCCACCCGCGGCCCGGCGAGAGTCACCGCCCTAATATTACACATCGTGAATGATCTTGGTTGACCGGTTACCTGACGTGGGCTGAAGGTGTGGGATCATTGAGCATTCATCCCTCTCACCTACCTGGCCTGTGGTGGTCGACAAACGCTGTGTACTCGTGTAGTGTGGCTCAGTCAGTGCATTTCTGATGTTGGGTTGAAGACCCAGTGTACTCGTGGACACTTCAAGCGTACCTTGCTGATTTCAGGTAGGTTACTGTTGTTGCAAAGACGCTGTTCGGTTATAGTGTGTCTGTAGAAAGTGCTCAGTGGTTGAAATGCTTACTGCTTGCTCAAAAATCTACATTCAGTTTAGGGCTTCAACCTCTATTGAATCCTTGGAACTTAGGTTCTTCTTCCTGATAGCACAGGTGGTAACCGGAGACGCCTGTATTGTCTATAACCCTCCTTTGACCAGGAAAGGGTGGGTGGGTGTTCAGGGGTTTAACGTCCTTTCCCACCACGTGTATGACCGGGAAAAGATATATGTATTGGGGAGAATACTGTTCTGCTGAAAGTGGATGGGTAATCACTCTTGATATGTGGTGGTGGGCGTTCCCTATTACGGTGTTCTGCACATAAACACAGTGTTTTTCCACGCACAGCATGCAACTGTGCGTGCGTAGAAACAGTTTCAGGTGGGTTTCGCTGCAGCCTGAGTGCAGCTTTTCAGTGGTCAAGATCCCAGAATGTCTGCACCGTGTGCGATCGCCATGTTACCGCATACAGACAACTTGTGGGCTGGTGACTATCAAATGATTGTGCAGTTCTGATCGGAAAGATTAACAGTGTTTCTCATATTTGCTCTTATAGTTATGAGAGTCTTGCAGATTACAAATTCCCCAGGGCGTCGGTTGGAGCTAGTGCCTGCAGTTTGTCTCTTGCTAAATGCCCCGTGTAATGCTAAATGCCCCGTGTAATGCTAAATGCCCCGTGTAATGCTAAATGCCCCGTGTAATGCTAAATGCCCCGTGTAATCTTAAATGCCCCGTGTAATACTAAATGCCCCGTGTAATGCTAAATGCCCCGTGTAATGCTAAATGGTTCATGTCATGTTAAATGGTGTTCTGGTCTCCCTCGCTGTTATCTTTCCTTGACCCACAAAGAGGTGTGCCTCCACCTTTCCACTGAAATGTACACGTCACTGTCACTGTCACTGTCACTGTCACTGTCACTGTCACTGTCACCGTCACCGTCACTGTCACTGTCACTGTCACTGTCACTGTCACCGTCACTGTCACTGTCACCGTCTGGTAATGCATGCAGCAAATGTTTCTCTTTGTTCTCTTTTGCGTGTCGTGTCCCCCCCCCCCCCCCCCCGATTTGTTGTTGCACTCTCTCACTCTCTCTCTCTCTGCTCTGTGTGTGTGTGTGTGTGTGTGTGTGTGTGTGTGTGTGTGTGTGTGTGTGTGTGTGTGCCACGGTGTGTGTGTGTGGGGGGGGGGATGGGGGGAACGGGGGGGGGGGGAGGTCGCAGGGGGATGGGCTGGGGTGGGTGGGGGGGGGGGGGGTCGTGGTGTATCAAGGACATACAGAGACCTTTGCGTCTATTATCTCATCCTTGGAAAATAAAGTTTCAGTCAGACACTCTCTCTCTCTCTCTCTCTCTCTCTCAAATGCTTCCCCAGATTTTTTTTTGTACTATAGTATATTTGAAGACAAGCGGAAGTTAGTGTTCACGAGGGGAGGGGGTGGAGGTACTTCCGTGGGCGCGGCGTGGGCCGCACGGGTGGCGGGAGGGACAATAGATATAGAACCTACTTTATCTCTATTGCTCACGTTCTGTACAACGATGGCCTACCCGGCGGGATTTCTCCCCACAAACCATACAGCTACTATCATGTCCCATACCTGGCATAGTCTCGCTAGGGCTCGGGTTACCAAGCTGTGTGGACACAGCATACAATAAGTCTGACCTTTGACACTCGAGTTACCACACTGTCGGCCGACACACTACTTGAAAGTCTTAGAGATATGGACGTGCTGTGTTTGGGCTGAAATGGACAGGCGGGTGGACGCGGATTACGCCAAACAGACTATAAACACCTGTTAGACAAAACGTTGACAGCTCGTAATCTATTAGTCTATCAAGTCAGTGTGATTGTCGGTAATATTTCCACGAACACAGCATGACAGTAATTTCGTTTCTATTAAAAGGGGCAGTGTTTATGATTTGTACACTCACTGATCATTCTGAGCTGTTTTCGCTTATACGCACCTGCAAAGCGACGCCATCTCAAATGCTGGCATTGGGCCAGCAGGGGCGGGCGATTACATATTAGTAAAGTCGCCAATATTGACCTTGTAATCAGACATCTTTCTAATGATCCAACGTGTAGTTGCGGGGCCACAACAGCCGGAGACAGCCGAACACTTCCTGCTCCATTGTCCTGATTGTTCTAACGCACGTCGGCTTACATCCATACACTACATCCACAACACCCTGACATACAAACACCCCTTCGCGGTGACAGGTGTCTCTCTATCAACAGTCTGACTGGATTGAATGGTGCTCAGCTGGACTATTCCGTTAGGGTAGCCGTCCCTTACCTCCCATAACCTCCCCACTAGGGCGGTCTTCAGTTACTCGTGTGACGGGGACGTTAAGCCCTTACTAATTACCAATCCCGGCAAGTAGCGAATATGCTAGCAACCCGATGAGATCAGTTTCCAGGCGTTTTCATGGGACGCCGAAATACGCAACATGTATTGAGCAACTGATGAGGACACCACATCCTACCCTGCAGGTCAAATTATACTCATACACGAGGCCTGTACTGGCACAAGACGCGCATACACACACACACACACACACACACACACACACACACACACACACACACACACACACACACACACACACACACACACACACACACACACACACACACACACACAAGCACCTACTCTGCCACAATCACCGCACTACATAATTACTTCCTCGTATACTTCAAACTAATCAGTACAATAACGTCTGACTTGTAATTTCCCGGAGTATGAACAATACACAATCAGCCTTGCAAAACCCGCAATGTTCTGTGCACCGGAAATCCTGTGATAGTGAGTCTACTAAGTTCCCGTCGTATTGTATCTCAACACTGGTCTCGTGTTAAAGGGCCATATACTTAAGGCCGATTTACCCATGGGTCGCTCAGTCGTAGGAAAGTGGCGGTTAGAGTGACCGGCCTCGGCGAGGCTTGGCTCCGCCTCTCCCGCGAGTGAAAGGTGGCTTTTTCCAGTCAGAACTTGGTCAAGCTCAATTGTATCCCCTGAAATACGTGCTTATGGGCTTTGTTGGGTCGAAATTTTGGTTGGCCTGTCTTAGTCACCGCACAAAACATCATTCTACTAAGTATGGAACACCTAGGTAATCTCTAAGAATGATGTATTTGTGCGCAATAATTGATTGCATTATTCCAGGCACACAGTGCAGACAGAAAGTGAACAGGCCACATCTCTTTTGACATCGGTGTGAATGTGGCCCTTTAAAAGGGGCTGAGCGTGAGAGTATAAATTAGGATAGCGTAATCTTCGTTTGTTAGATGAAAGCTTCACACTGCAAATTAGCCCTCGGGCAGTACATTCGTGCGTCTATCTGCCTTGGCTGGATTTGGTTGTTTTTTGGTTGTTTTTTTATCAACTGTGGGTGCGGTACACGATTTCTCAGCACATTGAGTTTACACTTGAAAAGAGCATTAGCTGAATACAGGCGACAGCTTGCTACTCTGTGAAGCTACTGGAATACAGTTTTGATTCCCGCGTGTTATCCTTTCAGGTATACATCGTGCTGTTTCTGTAAGTTTTTATCAGTCATTGATGTGTATACTAACTGTATTCTAGCTTTCAGAATTAGTCTTGGACCAGTATATTACCACAGTGGACACGATTTTGATAATCCGACTCAAACCGGCTTTTTTTTTTTTTTTTTTTGGCTGTTGTGGTCATCGACATTGATGGGCGAATAACTCTGTTGTTGAACTGAAATCTTCTTCTTTTTCTTTCATATCTGATGACTTCGGCATTTAGTTGTTGTTTTTTTAAATTAATTTTATTTTCATCTTTACCACTACGGCTGGGGTGAGGGCCCACGCTTGTCGCTGTTCACTCATTACATCTGTACACAAACAAGACCGTATAATATCAAAACGGTCTCGTCTTATGACCATTTCCCTCACGGGATTCATACAGCATTCTTAGGAAACAATTTTATTTGTCTTGTTCATCTGTGGTGTTGTTGTTGTTGTTGTTGTTGTTGTTGTTGTTGTTGTTGTTGTTGTTGTTGTTGTTGTTGTTGTTGTTGTTGTCGTCGTCGTCGTCGTTGATGTTGTTGTTGTTTGCGTGTTTTGATCTATCTGATCGTCTGATTATTTGATTTAATCCTATCATGTCAGACAAAATCCAATCCGTTCTCATTTTGTACTGTGTGTGTGCAGGCGTGCGGCAGGGGGATGGCGGGGGTGTTCCGGCGAGTGTCGTCCCTGGTGGCGCGTATTGGGCGGAAAGACAGGACCCGTGCGGCGAACGACGACGAGCAGGAGAACAAACGCAAGGATAAGAAGTGAGTTGCGCGTTTACTGTGGGTTTGTTCATGTGCGGGCTGGCATGCATGAACAGCGTTTACAGGTCCGTTTTCGACATGCCAAAGCCCACAAATAGTTCTGAACTGTTTTGATGCTACTACTACTACTACTACTACTACTACTACTACTACTACTGGGGAGCCGGGATACCCGAATAGTAAAGAGTGTTGGACTCTCAATGCTCGGGTCGTGAGTTAGAATCCCGGCTGGGGCCAAATATTTGTGCTGGCCTTTTTCTCGTTGCCGCGTCTTTGATATCACCCATACGTGGTGGAAAAGGACGTTAAACTTCTAAACACCCACCCACCCACCCACTACTACTACTACTACTACTACTACTACTACTACTACTACTGCAATCCCGGATGGGGCCAAATATTGTGCTGGCTTTTTCATCGTTGCTCCGTCTTTGATATCACCCGTATGTGGTGGAAAAGGACGTTAAACTCCCAAACACCCACCCACACCCACTACTGCTGCTGCTGCTACTACTACTACTACTACTACTACTACTACTACTACTACTACTACCACCAATAATAATAATAGTAAAAGTAACAACAACTGTGTGTTTTGTAGGCGCCTTACCCCAGTTTCTTGCCAAACGTCAAAAGCTTCCCGAAAGTAGTGGGACATCACTCGCGATTGAAAGCACGGCAGAATAGGCTGGTGGCGGATGAAGGCAGGCAGTGCGTGCCAGACTGACGGACCCAAGTGGGGCAAATGCACGCTCGCCACGTGTTCTTGAGTTACAGTATGGAGTCTAAACTCCCATCTTACCTACATATCTACATTCACAGATTGTTGTGAGCCGTCTGTAACATCACAAGACTTAGCCACCTACAGAGTTACAGCATCCCACAGCCTGGCACGGAGCCAACAGACGGCTAAACGCAAAGCGAAAAGCGGGGCGTGCGATGTATCGTGCTGCGAGCATATTTCTTTTCTGACTGTAGTAAAGCGAAACTGTTCCAAAACGTAAGTTGGCTTAGCAAAGACGGAATTAGCCCGCTTAATATTAACTGCTCAAACGTACACGCGGCGCGACAGTGCACTAAATATGACACTCACCTGTCCGTTTCACCAGATTTTTCACACGCTGATGCTCCTATATATCTATATTATATACGTATATAGATACGCATCTACACTTGGCGACCGTACACATTACCGGCCACCCTGCCGTGTTCAGCTCTGTGTTAGACGCGATACCGTGAAAATTTATGAAAACTGCAGCACATTTTGGGTTCGCATGTCTGTCTAGCCTGTCAGTGTCCACATGTTGCAAGTTGCAGCAAATGTAAATGTGTTCCTTAGATTGCGGTTGAACGTTTTGCTGGCTGTGTTGTGTCGTGTGACTCAGCCGTTGGTATATTACAGATTGTGGTGTTCAAAGCGGGAGTGCTGTCAAAAGCAGAGGTGGTGTTATGGTGATGGCTGCAAATTTGTTAAAGGCACTATTGCTATTTTTACTCGGTTTTGTATGGGGAGACTTTTGTTTTGGAACAGTTGAGCCTGTGGTGAAAGAATTCAAATGCACGAAGCCTTAAAATGCCAGTATCTTCCCTATCAGCCTCAGGCACCATGGTCACTCCTAAATATGATTCAATCTAGAAAAAAATATTACCATGCACAGACCATTCAAGGGCACGTACCTGACAGGAGTTTAAACAAGAATTGAATGTCTACTTTTCGCTCAGGCCTCACTGGAGTAAGGCCAGTCTACTTTCTGTTTAGGCCAGAAAGCCACTTCACTGATCCCCACTCACATCACCTTTGCCTCTCTTGTGCGCAAAACGTCCCAGCTTCATTGGCGGCTTGCCCCCCCCCCTTGCTACCCCCTGGCATGCACTTTGCCCTACCAAATACTAAATTCAAGCTTTTTCGTGACAACGAAATCACTACAAACTAGAACACTCGCCAAACAGGGTACCTCAAACAAACAGCGCACTTGACCTTACTGACACTCAGTTTGTGTCTTAAAGCCTTTGCGTTGGAAACAGTCTGTCTTAGAGATGAGTAGCTCTCCGAATGCAACACAATGACGTTTGATGGCCGTGCAAACATAGAAAACTCAGTTGTCTGTAAACGGCGACCGCCATGTTTCCTTCTGCTCGGACTGAGTAAGCTATAATGTCGAGTGTGTCGCAGGCTGACAATAAGCTACAGAAGGCTCCACGCGACGCGAAAATCAAGACGCCAGCTGGCGCGGGCAACCCGCTGAGTAGAAAATTCTGAATTTTTACATGTCCGCGCCTGCTGCACAACAATATATTGCATTTAGAGCTGTACTAATCATTATGGTAAAGTATTTCCAGCGTACAGGCAAAAACTCAGCTGTCCCAAAATTGGCTTTTGTGAAACCTTGTAATTTTGCCATATGAGCGAAGAGATGGCTGTAATGGACAAGAGGGGGGGGGGGGGGGAGGAGGACAGTGCAGCTTCACACGGCACAAGTGTCCGTGCATCTTTACGAGTGCGACTGATCGACCTTCGAAGGGAAACGATTAGGTGAAGTTAAGCAATGCTTTGGATCCTGAAACACGTACAGCAAGTCTATTGTTTCCGTCCCAGGCTCCGGCGCGGAAATCCTGCCGACCACTGAGGCGCGATGATAGTCGAGAGCATTACTACGGGGTGTAGTCGAAAATGGACGGCAGTGTTTTCGGTGCTACTCGGCTTCGAAAGCAGCACCGCCAGTACAGAGTGTTTCCAAACAGTTCCATCGGGTGCTTCCATGCTCCAATTTGAGTAGCACCGAGTGTTTCCAACGGTCTGTCGACGTGAAAATCAGAAAGGGGCAGTTTATCACGCAGACAACAACTTCGACTAACACATCCAGTTCTACAACGTAAAGACTGGTGCATGCTCATAATGGACCACTCCACATCTGCCAATCAAAAGGGCCGAGCCCCCAGAATTCAGCCAATCGCGTCCCGCGGTATAATGAGTACATGACATGGCATGGTCTGGCAAACTGTCTTGCCAGACACTACAACAATGGAAGCACGTGTAGTTTGATATGACTGAAACATGGAAAGAAAGCAGTAAGTCCATTGACGTCATTTCAGGAAAAAGACCATGACGTCAATGTCTTTCATCTTGAAATCACACCTTTTTCCATACAATGACGTACAATGTTTTGCCAATACACTGCAGAGTAAAGGGGCGGGGCTTTGGCCTGGGGGCTTGCCAAGTGGAGTCGTCTATTCTTTCAAACATATGGCGTTACGTAAGAGCAATCATTTGTCTAACTTTTAAAACGGACTAGCACCAGAAACACCCCCCCCCCTCCATTTTGTCTACACCCCGTGATTACCTCGACTGAGCTCACTCTTCATCGAGACATTTTAGCAGCTGGTTGACAATTTACGCGTACCTTGCGTTGGTACCTTTAAATGCACGCTGCAAGCGGCGCATAGATTTCGCTTACGCTAGTGTGGAATGCAACATTTGGTGTACCGGCTTGGCTGACTCAGTAGCTGATTGTTTCAAAATGGACAGAGAGGGATGTGCCGACGATTCTGTTCAGTCCGGAGGAAATTTTAGTATTCTGCAGTTCTTTCTGAACATATTTGAAAGGTAAGGAGATAGGAATGATTATCTTGAATGTATTGAAGAGTACGTGAGACGGAAGGCTGTTTGAAACTTTTCTTGTCATCTCTCTCTCTCTCTCTCTGCGAGGCGGGTGGATCAGCCAACTGGCTGAGCTCCTGACTCGGCCTCGGAGGGTTGAGAGTTCAAATCCCGAAATCCCGACACGCCCTGTGTGTGTGTTGGGGGGGGGGGGGCACGAACAGTTCATATACTATTGTTCCTGTGTCGCCGACATCGACAAACATCGTCCAGTCGCTACATTGTAATAATATGCAGACGGCCCCTGCACATTCCAGCCGTGCTTACAACCCTCGTGTACAAACATGGACGAGCAGTTGATGTCCGACACACGTAACTTGACTGCTCGGCTGAGCGCGTCGTTTGAAGCTCAGGCCCGAGTCAATCAGCCAATGAGCAGGTCAGCCAGTCAGTCAAACGAGCAGTTGGGGGATTGGGTGTCAAGGTCAGGCGGGGGCGGCCGAGGGGAGGGGAGGGGAGGGTTGGAGGAGTTCGTTCGAAGATTTATGGCTGTGCAACACGACGTGCAACTGCATACAATCTATATTCACAAAACACACACACAGAACGGGACATGCAAGTTGGCTCGAATGGCATAGGGTTGTTTTGTGGCATTTGCCCCTTGGCGGAGGAGAGGGGGGGGGGAGCAGAGTATCAGTCGCCACCCCCACCCCCCCCCCCCCTATCAGTTCTTGGTCCTGAAAATGTCTACAAATTCGTGTACTACCCCTCCCCCCTCCCCCCCATCTCCCCACTCACACACGCGGACGCCTTTTTGTTTGGCGTTTTGAATCCCCCTCCCCCCCCACCATTCACCCCCTGGGAAAAAATGTCTTCCTACGCCACTGACTGTACTCAGGGGTGCCAGATTTCCGATTCAGATCGGATTTCCGATTTGAAATTTTACGTAAACTCAGATTTCCGATTTGGCAGAAAATCGTATGTTCGGTGTTTTTTTTTTTTTTTGGTTTTTTTTTTTTTTTGGGGGGGGGGGGGGATTCCGATTTGTCGTTAGGTGGAACTTTCGCGAGACCGTCTTCGGTGGAGTAAGTTGCAATGGCCTCGCCTTCAAGTAGAAACACTTTTCGTAACCGCAAAATCGCGAAAAAGAAACGGGTGGGGCGTGCAGGCGGCAAGGTCTCGTGCTGCACATACTGCGTAGTTTGCGGTAGCTTAGCATCCATGCGATCTTCGCGCCGATGAAGCATTCATCTGGATTTTTTAAAATCGAATAATTAAACCAACAGAAAGAAAAATACAATACGGATCGTTTCTGAGGGGCAGACGCGACGTTTTAGCTACAAAAATACGCGTATGATGATCGTCCGACTTGGGCGTACGCGTGCCGGATTTTCCCATGCGTTCAGTCTTTACCGGCGTCGATAAAGCATTGAGCGGTTGTGTTTTCTTACGCAAAACTAAAACAGCTGAAAGAAAAATGCATTATGGATCGTTTCTTAGGGCCAGACACGACGATTAAGTTACCAACAATTTGCCTAGAATGATCGTGCGCGTGGTACACCTGACTTGCGAGTACCGGATTTTCCCGAAGTCTATTTTAAGGCGAAAATCAATACGAAAAATCAATACTAGTGATCTCATTTGGGGGAGGGACTAATCAAGATAACCATATAGTTAACAGTCAGGGCTTAAGATCTTCCACCGTGCTTTTGTCGGATTTCCACCTTTGGCTATAAATTCAAGTTTCTGGTCTCTCAAAAAGTGTTTCAGTCAGTCCGGCTTTGTCTGAAGCACTTAAACTGAATCACTCACACAGAGTTCAGTGTATTTAAAAACAAATCTTGGGGAGCATTCCCGTGCACACCTCTAGCTTAACAATTAAGCAGGCGTGCACTCCTGGCTTTGACACTTCATCACCATTACGTCCATAGTAAGTGTTAGGCAGTTTGTGGTAAACACACTGTGTAGTTTTACACAGATAAAGAAACGCCTGTGCTTTGAAATCAAAATGTGTACTTGCCAACTGTAAATTTGTATAAAGTGTCATCCTGTTAAGTGGGTCCGACTGTATTACAGATACACTTTGCTATTCAAAAACTACACTTTGTCCCCCCCCCCCTAAACCATGCTGAACCTATCTCAGTTTCTGAGAGTAAACTGACAGGTCTTTTAATGTGTGGATTTTAGAGTTTGATTCTCCACAATGATTATTTGGATAAACTTGTGTGCAGCAACAAGAGGTCTATAATAGCTAGTCTAAGGGTTGAAATTTGAAGGGAAAATGTGGTAGATAAGAATAGCTATCAAATGCTCTCAGGTGCCATGAGAGGCCTAGAATTGGCTCTTAAATTTGGCAAAATTCGTGTTTTTTTCCGGGGGGCGTTGCCCCCCTGGTTCCCCCAGCAGGGCTCCGCCCCTGCACCCTGCCGGGGGCCTAGGCGGCCCCTGGACCCCGGCCTGGGAAAAGAAGTTTCAGTATTTTCAAAATTGCCAGCTTTCACCCATGTACAAGTTGCAATGGCCTCCTCTTCAACTAGAAACACTTTTAACCGCAAAATTATAAAAAAGAAAGAGGTGGCGCGTTCGGCGTTCCTTGCATTCCGATTTTGAGGGCCAATTCCCCCCCCCCCCCCCCCCCCCCCCCCGCTTGTCAATTTTTTCTGGCTTTCCTTGCATTCCGAGTTGTGGCTTTTCAGATTTGGCAAAACATCTTTAAGTGGTTTCAGATTTGTAGGTCCCGAGTTGCTAGCACCCCTGTGTACACCACGGAATAACTTTGATACCAGTACACAGTGATAAATAAACTTTACTTAGAGTACAGTATATTCTTAGAGCCTAAATATATACTGACTTAGAGTTTTCACTAGCTTCTGCAGTCAGTATTCCTGTGCCGCGCGCACACTTTTAGAGTTGAACGACGTGCAGCGTTCAATTTTGGCTAAATTTGCATCCGACTTCAGTTAAAAGTAAATTTAGAAAACCGCTTCTGCCTGTTAGTCAAGGCCACAGGCCTGTACACACGAACCGTGTCCCCATTTTGTGTGTTTGTGAGGCGCATAGTAAAACCTAGTCAGTTTAACTGCTTTGACATTCTTTCGCTGACAGCCACGGTATAACTAATGAGGTTTCCGTACTCTCGGCTGCTTTTCTTGTTGGTCAAGATTTTTCTATCATGCTGTTCTCACTTACAAGTTCATTTTTTCCCTTCTTTTTTTTTTTCACGACAGGGGTCGACGCAACAAGGCGAAGTTTACTGAAGCTAAGGTCACAGAGGGCGAGACCCCAAATGACGCCGACGCTGAAGGAGCGCTCACGGAAATTGCCGAAGGTGAACGAGCGAGGATGGGCGCGCGCGACGGCAGTCCCGCAGCCAACGCGACGCGCGCAGACATCCATGTAGCAGACGACACTTCAGCCCAGGCAGCAGCCTCCGAGAGCTCTGGACTAGACGACATGTCGGAGGACACAGGCGGAGGAGGGGGCGGGGGGAAAAAGAAACGTGGTCGAAAAGGGAAGAAAAACAAAAGCAAACTCTTCAACTCGTCCAAAGATGGTTCAGGGACTTCACAGCAGCCAAAAGATCCGACAGGTGACAAAACTGTCAACGGCCCTGCGGCGGGAAACGCTTCTACAGAAAACGGTGAAGTTGGAGAAGTTGCGGAAAGGGATATAATCGTTTCTGTGGCGGCATCCCAGCTGAGCAGTGCTGCCCCACCCGACAAAACATCTGCAGGAATCCAAAATGGAGAAGTCGGCGGTGCAGAAACCCGCGCAAAGAGTTCAGATTTCTTGGTGGATGGTGTTGCAGGGAAAAAGGAAGACAGTCGGAAAGAGAGGGGCGGTAAAAACAACACGGAACCTGGCCAGACGTCTGGGGACAAGAACGAATCAGCCGGGAGTGTTACTAACGGCGGTTCCCCAGTTCTCTCAGGCGCGGCTGTTTCCTCCCAAAACAAAGATGGCACGGGAGACACGGACAGCCTTCGATCCAGAGACAGCCTGGCCGAGATCGAAGCCGAAGCGGAAGCCATGCTTGCCCTCGCTGACGTTTCCATGTCAACGGTGTCCTCGGAATCTCTGGCCACGGACACGAGCGAAGGGGGAGGAACCAGGGCAGGGTCTGCCAGCGAAAAGGACAAGGACAAAGCTAAATCCACCGGAGGCGGTCTCAAAAAGATCCTCCGTCGCAAGATCAGCCAGACTTTGTTCAACGTGGACCTCGAGCAATGCGACCCAGAGATCTGCGTGTCCATTCTGAAGATCCCGACCGTGCAGAACCTGGGCGCCATCAAGAAGAAGCTGAAAAACAGCGGGAAGGAATGGATGCAGGGTTTCCTGGACAACGAGGGGCTGGAGGCCCTGCTGGATTGTATCGACTCGTTGGGAAGCCGCCGCGTGACGCAGCTGTCTGACGCGCTGCTGCTGCTGGAGTGCGTCGCGTGCGTCAAGTGCGTCATGAACTCCAAGATGGGGCTTGAGCTCCTGGTGCAGCGACCGGACTACGTCTGCAGGCTGGTGAAAGGTAAGGGAATCTATACATGCAATCAGCAGTGATATCATCAAGAACAACACACATCATCGTTGAGAAAAGCTCCGACATACACAACAGCAACCGCAACTGTTCACCAAATGTCCAAGCATTTCAGTTTCATGTAACGCCGGTGTTTAGTTTTCGTTTTCGTCTCGTCTCGTCTCGTCTCGTCTCGTCTCGTCCCGTCTCTTCTTGTCTCGTCTTGTCCCGTCTGTTCTTGTCTCGTCTTGTCTCCTCTTGTCTTGTCTCGTTTCGTCCTGCGTTGTCTTTTTGGTGTGGTTTAGTTTAGACGTCTCTGCAGAAGTTCTCACGCCCCTCGTCAGTGAATAGACGAAATCTCCGATAATCACACATTTGTCGGATGGTTGCGTGACATAATAGTTGAGTTAGCAGCTGAGTGTCATTATCGTGTCTGCCTTCAGGTAATCAAGGTCTTGCAAGCAGTTTTGACAGCCGTCTGCCGTGACGTAGCTTTGACATTTCCGTAACTCCCTTGTTTGCCCAAAGCATACAAGGCTTATGTCCATGTCTGTGCGATCGGTTATATAGTCGGACATAGATCGTGATCAAGCATGCATCTCATCCGTCTCATTTGCGCATTTAATATGATAAAATCAGGGACGAACTGCAGTTTCTTTCGGCTAAACGGCGTTCTCTGGTTGTCATTTCTGTATGTTCGCGCTGAATTATCTACCTTGGTTTGAAATCTAATGTCTAGCGTATGGCATCATTATCTGGTTAGCTCGGTTCTAAATATTCTTGGAGGTTGAAATGTCACGTAACAACGTTGTGTTTAGTATCTGTGTTCAATACACTAAGAAGATCAAAGGACGTCTATCCGCTGTCTCTAAGTTGGACTTCGTCTTGTGTTTGTGCCGTTTGCCTACCATACCCTCGCGTACACATGTAAGTGGTGGTATATATGCGGCTAACGGACCATTCTTTTCAAGGATGACGAGGTGACCATACTGCGTAGCATGCATTTCACGTTTACGAGCGATTCGGTGCCAGAGAGGGAGGTTCTTTGGTTGTGATGTCTGTATGTTTGCGTTAAATTATCTACCTTAGTTTGAAATGAAACGGGGAGGGCTTGTCTCGTGGCCTGGGAGTGTTTTCGTGCGTAGATGTCGTTTCAGTGGCTTCTAAACCGCCTTGCTGTGTGATGACACTGTACGATTACTTGGTGCTTGACTGGCTTCGGACAATGGCCCATCATTCGTCTTGCGTAAGTTTAGATGTCGTGGGAGTAAGTGTTAGTGCTCAACACGGTCATATCGATTTGGTGCTTGGCTAGTTTCGCTTGCAGCGTGATAATTGTTTACATGTCGCTGTGCATGTCCAGTCGATTGGCAGGTCGGATGTCAGGGAATCGTCGGAGAGAGAGAGGAGAGAGAGAGAGAGAGAGACTGAGTTATTGGTTAGGGAGAAGAGGCTTGTGATGATTTTGAAATGGTTATGATTGTGACGGGACGATTCGCCAGTTTACAATCTTACCATGCAGTGTTTCTCTCTCTCTCTCTCTCTCTCTCTCTCTCTCTCTCACACACACACACACACACACACACACACACACACATTGTGTGGTTTTAGCAACAGCAAGGTTGAAAACTGGTCTGACGACCAACACTTTTGTTATACCGTTGTAAAATAAAGATTCGTTCGTTGGTTCGTTCTCTCTCTCTCTCTCCCCCCCCCCCTCTCTCTCTCTCTCTCTCTCTCTCTCTCTCTCTCTCTCTCTATGACGCACTATCCAGACTCCAGCTGAGCATACCCATGCAGCCTAAAGCCGTACCACACACCACGCTACTAAATAGTTAACACTGTTCGACGCTCCAGTACGACGTAACAGATTGTCAACCGTACAACTGAACTGCCTTACACAACTACGCGTCCATATCTCTTTAAATATCTGGTTGGTGTACACACGTACTGACAGGTTTACCACACTACGAGAAAATGAACCCATTTGGAAGCTGGCTTGTTCGTAATTTAGGAAGTGATGTTGCTGTCCCGTGTGGCTAACAGCCAACATGTTTTGCCCACCTAGTGCAGAATATATTTACTCTGTTGCATGCGGTCCGTCCGAAAGTGTTTGCCCTGTACAAAAACCCTTTACTATAGTGTTGAATACTTCTGTCGCTTGGCGGCGCTGGCTTGCAAATCCTGTTTTCCTCAGTCCGTGTTTTTTTTTTTTTTTTAATTCGCTAATATTTGTGTAGGAGCGTTTGAAATGTATCCCGAAATAATCACAACTGCGTGATACAGTGCCCACTGACTTTCAAAAAGGGATTGGTGCTTTTTCTGCTAATACTATTAATATATTTGTTTGTACTGTATGTTGATGTGTGGGTGGGTGGGTGTATGTGTTGGAGGTTGTATTTAGGTGTGTTGGAGGTTGTATGTGGGTGTGTTGGAGGTTGGTTGTGGGTGTGTCGGTGGGTGTGTGGGTGTGTGTGGATGACTGAGGAGTTTTCATGTCCGCAAGGCAGCATAATCGCTTATAAGGTGAAAAAAGGAAGTTAAACCCCCCAAACACCTCACTCATTTGGGAGTTGTTCACCCTTCGGAAGAAAGGCTGGATGTAATTTCATCTTTGCCTGTTTCCTTTCTCATGATGGAGTACAGCAAAAGCAATACATTTCCATCCATTAATGCCATGATGACGATCGTCACAGGAGATAATACGAGAGAATCGGCCATTAAAAAAACAGGAGAAGTAAAAAGAAAAATAGATAATGACAGTTCGTGTTCTGTTTGCGGATTTGTTTGTGCAAACCCGAGGCGAAAATAGAATCGTGCACGTTACGCTGTTTTGCAGCACGTTCTGTGCATGTTGTGTGCTTGTTTTACAACATATTCGTGCCCAGTCCAGTCCACTTCAATCACGTGTCCACTTGCGTAGCGCATCGCCAAGTATTCAAAGAAAACGATTCATGCATGCTCGATGAGTTTAGGAAAAAAGCAGAGGGGGAGGATAGTTTCTTTCAGTCTCTTTCGCACATGGCAAAAGCAAGCCTTTATCTCGTTCGTGCTCGAAAACAATCAGCTAAAATGTATTTTCCAAGAAGTTACGATTAATGATTAATAAAGGCCATCCTACCAAACAGGACTTGACTGACTCGTCATTTTAACCTCAGAACAGATGGCAGAGCTGTGACCGTGTAGTGGATGGCTGTTAGTGTTAATGGCGCTTACATTAACGCTGACATTTATAGCCACATTCATTTGTATGACAACGGTAAAACGACTGCTGTGTCGGCGGACGAAAGATGTCATGTAAGCGTCGCGTGTAGCTGTGTTGCCGTTTTTACTGTCTTCACCAGTTAGCAGAGTGTACAAAAACATAATTATAGCCCGTGCTTATGGAGATCGATGTGCTCTGTGATTATACTGGTGAAATGTATTCCCTGTGGTTATTATAAAAGGTAGTTTAGATTTGATCCGAAGATGCGCTGGGAGGATGATGAGGAGGAGGAGAAAATGTTTATTACAAGATAATGCTGTGAGGCAGTTACTATCGATCTTACAGACTGTCCTGCAAAGGGATGAACACTGAGCATGCTTTCTCCTATGCAGGCCGGATGCAGTTGCGCCACTTCCGCGCCACAGTGAACGTGTTTCACAACGCGGCCGAAGGAAGTCTTTAGGTTAGAAATAGAACGGTGGTATCATTGATAAGAATCTTCAATCCGGGTTTACTGCACCGTGCATGTTTGATTCACAAGTCGTAACTTGTGATGAACTGTGTCACATCGACATGATTTGGCCCCCAACCGTCCCACGCATGCGAGACACGAATAAGGGATTACACTTTAACAGCATTTACACGCACGCACGCACACACACACACACACACACACACACACACACACACACACACACACACACACACACACACACCTCTAGATCTGACCCCCTACCTCCCCACGCAGAGTGTCACAGGCACAAAGGATTACACTTTCCCCGGCAACAAAGTGCGTTCTTCCACTACTGTACGTGTACTATACTTGTGAAAGGGCTAGGCACTTGAGGTGCGGGTGGCCTAAATGAATGCCGTTTGTTTTTCCTTCTTCAGCGTTTTCCGCTTTTCACCCACACATGCCCCGTCCCGATAAAGCACACGTTCACGTCTAACGTTTAAACGCTTAACTTACAAGTACGAAGTCTAAGGAAGAATAGAAGGTGGACAGGAAGGGAGAGAGGGTAGGGCAAGGGGTGGGGGGATGGGGGGGGGTGTCCCCATTTCTGAGCTGCAGCATGGAGACTGTCTCTCTCTCTCTCTCTGTCTGGGCTCACGTAGCAAACCACTGGCTGTCTGACAAATGTCAACGTGTAATACCATTATTACTGCCCGCCCAGTGCCTGTACTGGAACGTTGGTGAAATATTAATAATCTGTTCCAGGACGGACGATAATTGCATGCAGTTTTTATTTTTCTCTGGGTTGGCATTTACCACATTTGGTGAGCAAAACGGAGGCATTTGGAAGGGTTAGTCGCTTGCGTGATTCATGCTCGTGCACGCGCTTGCGCGAGCACACACACACACACACACACACACACACACACACACACACACACACACACACACACACACACACACACACACACACACACACACACACACACACACACACACACACACGAGAACACAGATGTGAGGCTCACAAAGCGGCTCGTTGCACTGAAATTCCGTAATAGAATGTGTCCCTGGAGACTGATGTGTATAAAGATGTTTTTAAATAGCTCTCTTGTTTACGTCTACCCCGAGACGCTGGACAAACTATCCCTTATGCGAATCCTTTGAAATGAAAGTGTGTCCCCTGCGGAGTGTGTCGTATGTTTGTCGCCGTGTCTGTACCCGCGTCATGTAAATATGTGGGACAGTTTTAACCTGAACGTCACGTCCAATGTCTGTCTTGCTTGTCAGTCTGTGCCACAAAGTACATGAACAACGTCAATGGTTTTGATTTGCATAAAATTTGGTAGAGAGGCCGAATCATGAGTTTGAGATGAAACGGGCTATTTTCATCTTTTCTAGCCAACCTGTGTTTTGGAACAGTTTCGCTCATGCGTGCGCCTGTACTCGAGAAATACTCTATCTTGATGATTAGTACAGCTCTTAATGCGATACAGTGTTGTTTACACTTTGCGCGAGCGGTCGAACATTGACATTCTACGACTGTTGGTACGCTGCTGGAGCGCTCACTGTGGTCGCCACGTCATCGAGTACGCTTCTGTTGGCTCAGTGCCAGCATTACAGACGTCGTCACTGTGCAGGTGTCTTATGTGGTGTGGTGATAGATACCACGAGAACAGATCAGAACGATCCGCGGGTACAAAAATGGTAGAATTAGACCCTTTAAAGTAAGGTCTGATACTTTCTATTACAAAATACGGTGGACTTACAGACTGTACTTGCTCATCCGGGTTTTATCCCCCTCCCCACTTCGTGTGTGTGTGTGTGTGTGTGTGTGTGTGTGTGTGTGTGTGTGTGTGTGTGTGTGTGTGTGTGTGTGTGTGTGTGTGTGTGTGTGTGGTCTATCAACCAAGGAAGTAATATAACAACAGTAAATACTTATATCGTTCCGCTTACTAAACTTCACAGTAAAACTTTAAGTGAAACGAAGCGAGTACGAAATCAAACCCGTTGGTGCTTCCAAAGTCCACCACTGAAGATCAGCATTTCCACTCCAAGGGGTGTGTGGGGGGAGGGGAGGGGGGAGGAGGTAGGGGGTGTGAGTGCGCGACAACCATTTTCATCACCGTTACTGTTTTCCTGCCTTCGCGAAGAGCGAACTGGTGAACAGCTGGGCAGCTCTTCGCTGTTAGTGTGTGCCGCCCTCTGTCATTTCACAAAATAGCTTCCGTTGAATAATTTATCAGCGTTAATCTTCAAAAGCCAGTTTGCCCGCCTGACAAACTTGATATATATCCACATGTGTCACTGGTGACACCGATCCGTGTGTCTTCGCTTTACATTTGTGTTAAATGCGCAGTTGCTACTCTTACTAGGTTTTGTATAGAGAGACTTCTGTTTTTGAACATTTACTCTTGTTGCTACTCCTGTGCGCTCGATTAGTCTATCCTAGAGATTAGGATTGTCGTACCCAAGACCTACACTAAGTCCTTTGGACAAAGATCATTTCAGTACCAAGCCCCTGTCATTTGGAATTCTCTTCCCCAGTGCATTCGTAATGCATCTGATATGCTTGATTTCAAAGCCAGACTGAAAACCTTCTTCCGACTGCGATAATGGGGTGAGCGGTGGTCTAATAGGTAGCGCGTCGGATTTAGCCACTGCGCAACTGAACGACCGTCACCAATGTCATGGCGATGAAGCGTGTGGTCGAGCCCAGGTCGAGCTTGTCATATGTGATATCGGTGGTTTTTTTTGGGGGGTTTTATTTTTGGTTTTTTTTTTTTTTTTTTGGGGGGGGGGGGGGTCTGCCGGGCTGCTTATCGGGGGTTTCTCTCCGGGTTATCCTGTTTTCCTCCCCCAGCAAAATTGCCCCCCCCCCCCCAAAAAAAAAAAAAGGTATTGGGTGGCGCTGCACCGCGGCGACGCGCTTCCCCCGGGGGAAGCAGCCCGAATTTCCCGAAAGGGACGATAAAAATTACAACAACAACAAAATCTGTGAGGCTAAAATCTTGAAATTTTAGAGCTTTTAAAAGGACTATGGTCCAACATTATTTTCTAAGTTTCACAGGTAACAAGTTTAGTTTGGAAAAAACGGAGCTCTGTATGCAATACACTGACATTTGCTGGTCGTGCGAACGAGAAATTTAACGGCTCGAACCTGGCCGAGTCAGCTATGTGACAAGACTGGGCAGACGCTGTGCGTTTCAGTCTCAGTGACAGCTTGTGTTAGGCTGTAACCGTGCATACGTGTATCTAGGCGGCATGATGCTACATTCTTTTGAACTATTTGTGAGCGTAAAATGACGGACGATTTCCCATTTAGCGTAGTTGTCATTCAAACGAAAAACAAAAACGCTTGTGATCTTCAGAGGAGACACGCCTCAGAAATAGGTCGACAGATCAAAAGACTTTCTCAAATATAGGTCGTTTCATCCCGCTGCTCATCCGACAAACATTTTCGGACAGAAAATAGGTCGTCTACAATTTCTTTGTGTATCTAGCTCTTTTGTTCCCCGGCCAGGTTTAACCCCCTTCCCCCCCCCCCCCCCGCCCTTTCCTATTTTCAGTGGTGTTGCGCGCTTGTAAAAGAGTGTGTGTGTGTGTGTGTGTGTGTGTGTGTGTGTGTGTGTGTGTGTGTGTGTGTGTGTGTGTGTGTGTGTGTTCAGACGTATCAGGCTAGGACTTTCCGTTGGTTTCTTTCTTTTCTAACAAGTTAAATTTCGATCTCTCGTAAAACCTATTCCCTTTGCTATCGTGTACTTTGCAACCAGTGAGCTGTGGTGCAAAATGCTAGGAATTTCATTTTTTTTTAAAAGCTACGTGTTTTGTATCGAGCTTGTGAACTGCACCGCGCTGATGCATCATCTTGATACAAGTCTCACGATCAACCAGTACAACATATCGTCAACCTCTCGTGCAAATCTCTTGTGAATTCCCCGCCATCCTGCATGTAATGCATGCCATCTCGACCATTTTGCCGCATCCAGCCACCAGCTCACTATGTGACGGTTACGAAATAAGGCCAGGTCTCTGCAGGTGATGCGAAAATCAGGTAACAAAAGGTGAAGTGACGCCAACGATCCGTGTCGGCATTTTCACGTTCCACAGCGTAATACGGCCATGACGGTGGCAAGTCACTGAAGCGTGTCGCAAGCTGTCCCACTAGACCGTGACAGTTTGGACAGGTTTTGAAAATACCTTTGAGGAAGTGAACGATGACAGAAATCCGTTGAGCTGATGTAGGTCATACATGCAACATGGGCCTCGCGGTCATTCAGTTAGAGTGTTTCAGTTTATCCACATACGTAATTATGACACAAGACACAGAAACCTGAACTCAATGTTTCGACTGCATTAGTAATGAAAACCGATCAATCCTTGTGGCCCCAGACGCTAACCGTGAGATAATTATATTCCTCAGAGACGTCCAGTTGACATGTAGCCAGATTCTGACTGACAACTCAGTGCAGCCAATCACAGTGCACCTAATACCGTGGCTCCGTCAGACAAATCGTACGTGTGGGATTGTCTGTCGGAGAATTCGAGGGTTGCCTGCCAGAGCAGTCCTATCTCTCTTCTTTCTATCTGTATAGATGGCAGGGAACCCACGATTTGCCCGACAAACTAACCGCCGAGTAATCAGTGGTAAAACACAATAAATCCATGACGTCATCTTGTGGGAAAAGGCCATTACATGATTACGTCAATGTCGTTCATCTTGAATTGACGTCATGGACTTATTGCGTTGTGCCATTGCACGGCAGAAAGAAATCAGATGGGTTTAGCATGGAGAATTAGAGGACGTGGCTACGGGCCTGTGGGCTTATATGTTAATTTATGGACAAAAACGCGATTATCAGTCTGTGGAGAGTCTTGGGTGTTTACGAATTTGTAACACTGAAGATATTCTCTTTTCATTTAGCGAGAACGTCACGCCTTATATCCGCACAAGACTTCTGGTACATTCTTGGTCTTTCTCACTTCGGTATGACTGACTAAAAAAATTCCGACAAAAAAGATTGTAGCAATTTTCAGCATAATTCCCGATTCAAATCTTCCATGGTCAGGCCCTAGATAGACTAGTCGCGTATCTTCACATTTTTCACATTGTTTATGTTGGTAGCATCAGGTGTCAATTTACCTACACGTTCACTTGATGGCTTCGCTTGAATACATTCGCTTTGTCTCACCGGGGGTCAAGTTACATTCTCACACCACCTCTACATCATACTATAAGCCGAGCGAATAAGTGCAAGATATTTGATCCATTCGCGACGTTGCTGTGGGTCACGTGTTTGCTCAACAAGTTTTATAGTCTTCGCACTCAGCGAAGCGTTTTTGTGCTGTCGACTCATCCAAAGTCGAGGAGGAGGATACGAAAATATCCTACAGTATATTGAGTAGCCACGTTGTGTCGGCAGTAGCCAGCAGGAAGTCATCTTCATGTCACAAAGCGTATTCTTACAGGGGGCCTCTGCTACGGCTTTTATGCTCACAAATCGTTCTCAACTGTTGTTGTTTTCTCAGCTACCTATCTGTCTGTCCGACTATTATCACGCCTCTTAGACACCTGGACAGTGACAGCGTCTGTAATGCTGGCACTGAGCCAACAGAAGCGTACTCGATGAGGCGGTGACGACACTGAGCGCTTCAGTACCGTAACAACAGTCGTAGAATAGAAATGTTGGACCGCTCGCGCAAAGTGTAAACAACATTGTATCGCATCACGACAGAGTATGTCGGGCGTACGGCCGCACTCACTCATGAGCGAAACTGTTCCAAAACGTAAGTTGGTTTAGCAAAGATGGAGTTAGTCCGTTTAAGGATGCAGTCGTTTCAGCTACTTACACAAACACATACGCCGCGCGCGCGCGCACACGCACGCACGCACGCACACACACACACACACACACACACACACACACACACACACACACACACACACACACACACACACACACACACACACACACACACACACACACACACACACACACACACACTCTCTCTCTCTCTCTCTCTCTCTCTCACACACACACACACACACACACACACACACACACACACACACACACACACACACACACACACCCCGGCACACACACACACACACACACACACACACACACACACACACGCACGCACGCACGCACGCACACGTAAGAAAAACAAAGATATCTATATTTTTCCTAACACAATCCACAGACATTCCGTCGGCCTACAACAGATTGTAGTACAATCGACAGAGAAGAAAGATATAATGTAGTCTTCACACTTCTCTAAATTTATGCGCCACTCGCCACCGCAACCACTAACACACACTTCCTACCTGCTGTTCACGGTCACTTTGGGTGACTGACAGACTCATCATTCCGACGGTAGGTATGTAAACAGTGATGGGGGAGCCCGCGGGACGTGTTGTCACGGTGTCGTGTAGATGTGACACTTCTCTCACCTACCGGGACATTGGCTTCAGGTCAAACTGCTACGTGGTCACGGCTCTCTCTCTCTCTCTCTCTCTCTGCTGGACTTTTTTCTCGTTGCCCCGTCTTTGGTATCACCCACACGTGGTGGAAAAGGACGTTATACTCCTTAATACCCACCCACGCTCTCTCTCTCTCTCTCTCTCTCTCTCTCTCTCACACACACACACACACACACACACACACACACACACACACACACACACACACACACACACACACACACACACACGCACGCACGCACGCACGCACGCACGCACGTCCTTGGAAAATAAAGTCTCAGTCAGCCAGTTTTTCTTTTCAATAAATAAAAGTTCTTGCCCTTGTTCTTTCTCTTGTTCTTGTTCTCTCTGCCCTCGTTGAAAACCCCTGTTAGACTCAAATACCAGTGTCGAATTCTGGTACTGCGGCTTGCCCAGTGCATGTACAGGATTCTCACCTCTCGATGTATAACGATGCATCATGCAGTTTACGTATATTTATGTGTCATTGATGCCATTGCGTACACGGATCTGGATTTTTTTTTTTTTTTTTTACTACATCATCAGTGTATGTGAACTTTCCTCTTCTCGCTTTCCACGCACACCATCACCACTGCGCCTTTTATCAATATAGGTATATGTCCCTAATCAATCAAGCCCCTAGATCAAGTCGGCGAGCTGGGATCCTCGAACGGTAGAGCCGCATATATTGGACTTACAATGCTTGGGGCGTGAGTTCGGATCCTGATTTGAAGCCGAAAACCTTGTGCTGGCTTTCTTTTCTCGTTGCCGCATCTTTGATATCACCATTACGTGGTGGGGAAAGGACGTTAAACCGCTAAACACCCACACCCGTCCAAGATCAGATCAAGTGTACAGGAAAATTACTACGGCATTCTTCATCGCCAGAGCATTCTTTCCAAGGGAAGGTATCGGGATGAAACTCCGAGAAGAATACATGTTCTGAAGCGAGTTGTGTCCCGTGAGTCCTTGCTCTCAGCAGCCTGAACATTATTTTTCGCTCCAGAAAGCCGGTTGCCTAGCAACACCGACAAAATTAGTCAACGGGAGGATTGGCTACACACCGTGAAACGTTTGCAATGATGATGATGATGCCGATGACGACGACGATGATGACGACGATGACAAACCTCCTCCTCCTCTTCCTCACCATCATCAACAACATAATTATCACCGCCTCGTTCAGGTCAGTAACGTGATTCACACTTGGGACGCACCGCCGTCTACCCGTGACGCCCGATAAGGAAGTGTCAGGTTCATGTATACTGAAGTGACCCGTGTCACACAATCACGTCCGACACACTTAACCAGCAGGGCGCTGAAGGTAATCGCCATTACGGGAAGTGTGTCGGGTTTTTTTTCTCGGCCAGGTCACTGAATTAGTGAATTGGACCTTAGGCCTACGGCAGACGCTGCGAGCCTGCGGAGCCGTCGCACGCTGGTCGAACGGCTTTTCTGTTCACACGCTACGAGCGGACTGCGCTGGACAATTCACAAAGTGCGAAAGCGCGCGGTCAGCGGCGATTGACTGGCGTGGCGAGGGGAAAAAATGTTTTAATGTAACTGGCTGGGAGTGCATTTTACGGCTGGTTGGCATGCAAAATTGCCACGTGTGACGGAGCCCTTAGGTAGGCGTGCAAAATTGCCACGTGTGACGGAGCCCTGAGGTAGACTGCGACTGACGCATAAGTGAAGTGCATGGAACTGTTAAGCTGTTTTGGTGGCTACAGATTTCCAGACCAGTGACTTGTGGCATGCACTTCACACGTACACGAGTTACGTTTTGCTACAGATTTCCAGACCAGTGACTTGTGGCATGCACTTCACACGTACACGAGTTACGTTTTGCTACAGATTTCCAGACCAGTGACTTGTGGCATGCACTTCACACGTACACGAGTTACGTTTTGGTAGGTTTCAGTGACTTGTGGCATGCACTTCACACGTACACGAGTTACGTTTTGGTAGGTTTCTCGGTAGAAGTCATTTATTAAAAAAAAAAAAACAAAAAAAAAAAACAAAAAAACTCTATTGGATAACTCTTTAAAACCCATGCAAACTTTGCATTTCTACTTGAAATTTTCAGACCACCAGAAGCCAGACGCGGCCCCTACTGGTGTGAAGTGGCTTGTTCTGTTTTTTTAACCAGATCCATTGCTTCACCGACTTTAACAGGTGCTTCCAATGAATTTTTTCTGTCTGTGAGGCAGCCACTCGAGTGTTCGGACATTCTCCTAGGGAAAAAAAAGTTAGTGATAGGTTTACACATCATGAATTCATCCGCTGTGTGTGTGTGTGTGTGTGTGTGTGTGTGTGTGTGTGTGTGTGTGTGTGTGTGTGTGTGTGTGTGTGTGTGCGCGCGCGCGCGCGCCTGCTTTATTGAATTGAACTCCTTTTTTATGACAAATCGGAATGCGAACGTCTAGACACACCAAAATACACTGTCAACTTTCTACACTTTCTGAACATCCTTGAACCGAAAAATATTCCCAGCTCAGACTCGCAAATCGCATTTCAGAAAACCCTGTGACCTACATTTCAGGAAACCCTGTGACCTACATTTCAGGAAACCCTGTGACCTACATTTCAGGAAACCCTGTGACCTACATTTCAGAAAACCCTGTGACCTACATTTCAGAAAACCCTGTGACCTACATTTCAGGAAACACTGTGACCTACATTTTTAAAAAACTGTGACCTACATTTCAGAAAAAAACTGTGACCTACATTTCAGAAAACCCTGTGACCTACATTTCAGAAAACCCTGTGACCTACATAACATTCGTTCTAACCCACTGCTCCAAGTCTCGCGGCGCAAACTTTGTAAATTATCCGAGCATAAAATCCGACAGCAGCTTGTATTTTTAGTCGGAATACAATCTCTTCTAGCTCGCACAGCGTTGTCTTGCGTGTGTTCGACTTTCGTTTAAAAATGGAGGTACAGTCTGATGGAGAAAATGTGTCACCGGGGACTGACCTATATATTCAGCACCGTTCTTAGCTCCAACTCTTGATATTGGTATCTATTTTGGACCACCTTTTCAATTAAGGCGTCCTTTTCCAAGCTGCGTCTTCGACTAGGTGTCCGTTGAATCTAGGCCGGGCTTTTCCATGGCTAGTCTCCGCCCCCCCCCCCTCCCCCCACCTCCTCCCTCCTCCCCTTCAACCTCCCCACACAGACCCCGCTCGATATTTTATATTTTTGTTTCTGCTGTCAGAGATGTAACCTACTCTTAAATTCTTTGATATTGCTTGCGATCTGGGAGCAGGGATAGCTGAATGGTAGAGCGTTGGTCTCGCAATGCTTGGGTCGTGAGTTCGAGTCCCGGCTGGGGCCAAATGTGTGTGCTGGCCTTTTTCTCGTTGCGCCGTCTTTGATATCACCCTTACATGGTGGAAAAGGACGTTAAACTCCCAAGCACCCACCCACCCTGTCGGAGTGTTTGGGGTTTTTTTTTTTTAATTTAATAGCACCGTTCATTTGTGTGAAGTTTGACTCATCAACAGCGATTGACTGGCGTGGCGAGGAATAAAATAAAGAGGACCGTGTTCTATTCACTGTCGAGCCGACGGCGTCGTGCTTCAGTCTCTCTGATGATCCGATCTAATAGGCTTGGGGTGTTTTGTTTACCGCTGGTAGGACGTTAAACCCATGACCAACCGGCACCGCCAGATCCGTGTCCGTTCGTCCATTGGGTCCTGACCTGAACCCCCCCCCCCCCAACTCCTACCCCCCCCCCCTCACCCTTCACCGACATCACCCGCCTCCGATGCATAGTATGGTACGGTATGGTAGACTTCTCCTCGGCGCACACATCCATCTTCAGAAATGCTAATGGCGCCGCAGGGCTGAAGGACGAAGCAGTGAAAGCCTTCTCCCGCTAAGCGCTACTTTAATTGCAAACTTTCACCCCGCTATTATCTCTGGTGCGTGCGACAGTATTATTTTCTGTTTTACCACGCCACCGGCCACAGCTTTCTTCAAAAGATGGACGTGGGATTTTTAGCGTGCACGCTAGATATTTGTGACTGCGTGTGTACACGAGGCCGTACTGACTCGATTTGGAAAGGAAAAACCCATCCAAATTCCTGCCCACCAGGTATTGGAACCCTTCAGCTCAGGATCCGAAGTCGGATACGTTAACCACTACACCAAATCCCCTTGCATCCTCCCCTCCCTCCCAGGGGAGCCGGGGTGGTCGAATGGTAGAGCGTTGGACTTCCAATGCTCGGGTCATGAGTTCGAACCCCGGCTGGGGCCAAATATTTGTGCTGGCTTTTTCATCGTTGCCCCGTCTTTGATATCACCCGTATTTGGTGGAAAAAGACGTTAACCCCCCCCCCCCCCCCAACACCCACCCACCCTCTCCTCCCTCCCCATCCGTAATCCAACCAACCGAGATGTAGTTCATATTTCACGCAAAGACCTACGTAGCCTTTAACCTATGAACCTGTCCCCCAACAACAACAACACCCCCCCTCCCACCCCACCCCCACCCTAAACCCCCTTCACCGAGTGACCCTCACCTCCAACCCTCCTCTCCCCACCTGCCTGCCTGTCCCCCCAGGGTCGCCACCACTGCAGGATGAGTGAGGGTTCTGACAAGTCCTGTGTTCCCTCCATCTCCTTGTCTCAGTCTCCGTCAGAACTGACACTCGCGGGTTCTGCCGTGGACAAAGACGCATGTGAGCCTCGGAGAAGCTGTTAAAAAATTCATGAAACCTCATCGCCTGGTAATGGTGTATGTGATTCATTTGACGTCGAGAAGAATGGGAGTTCTTCAGTGGTGAATGTTGGTGTTGTGTGAGAGCTTACAAGCCACAGTTTTCCAGTTTGTTTCGGGTTTGTTTTTGTTTTTGTTTTTTGTAGACCTAGAACTTTGATGTGTGTTCAACTGATGTGAAACAGAACTGCGCAAACAAAAAAAAAAAAAAACAAAAAAAGAAGTTTCTTCGTCACAATGTGACTGATTGATTTTGCAACACAAAAGCTGAATTTCCTGGACGATCTCAGCGGAAGGGATGAAGACAGACCGTGCCCAGAGGAGAATCTCAGTCTGCCTGTAGTACCGAACTGTCTGCAACGCGTGAGGCAATTGTAACGTACGTAAGAGACTTATTTATCAAAAGAAATTAACTTTCTTGGATTCCCGGTAGCATCGCTGTCACACGCGATGTCCTGTGTTACCCTGTTGTTCAAAACAAAGTATTTAAAAAAAAAAAAAACTTTTTCTTTTTCACGGCATTTTCAATTTTAATTACTTTAAACTGACCAACAACTTAATGCACCATAACGCGCAAGTTCACGTTCAAAAAGAGTTTCTAGAGAATTATAAATTTTGCTTGTCTTTCTTCCAGTGCTACGGTATGAGTACGGTAAAAGAAAAATAACACGATGTACATATTCCTCGGGGGAAAAAAAATGAAATTCGTCTCCTTTATAGAACTTGTGTTCTTGTCGATTTCCAATGTCTGTAATATGAGTGATGGCTTTTTTTAAATTGAATTATCGTGGAGAAATCATCATGGATCCTCCGTGTTTTTTAATCGGCCCTCATCAATTATTCAAGGCACAATTTGTCCCAAATTATATCCGTGAGGCACATCGGAGCGATTTTTTTTTTCTTCTTCTTCTTCGCAGTTCATCAAAGGTCGCTGACATGATTTGGTGTGTGATAGGCTGATGAAAAAAAAATTGGATGAAAATGTGTCAGAGCTGACATCTCTTATCATTTAGGAGGACGACAACAATAACAAGATACCACGTGAGTAATTATAGTGTCTGAGGTCCGATTTTTCGGATTCATGAAAGGGAACAAGTGGAAAACATAGCGCTTTGCCGCCATTGTGGAAAAACTCGCATGCATTGTCCGCTGGCCTTTCGAGAACCGAACCTATTCCAGACGCGCGCGAGTTGAGGATTTGGTTACGGTGATGGTTGTGTGAGTGGGCTTTCTTTCGGCGGAAAATACATTTTCTTCAGTGATTATCGATTTTTTTTCTGTTTACAAAGGCGGAGGCAGACTTAAAGTCTCGATACGTATGACAGACATAGAACAGCGTGCGGAAAACTTCTTATGGAAAACTTCTCATGGAAAACTTCTCATCGAAAACTTCTCATCAAAAACTTCTCATGGAAAACTTCTCGTTTGCGTCTGAAATCATTGTGTTGACTCTGGTCGGCGTATATATTGTTCTCAAAGCGTACCGCGCACTGAGTAGACGACGTTAGTTGGTTGCGGACTGAGGACCAGCTAGATGACGCTGATTGGTGGCTATTTTTAGAAGATTTGTCGAGTCCCAGTCTCTTCATAAATGAACCTTAAGCCTGCTCTTAACTGGGCACAGCGCGCGAAACACACATGTGCACATCACAGTCGTTGCGCTCGGTGTGTGTACGAACTACAAAACTGAACACAGCTGTGCTCGGTGACAAACCGATTGAAGATGCACTGTCCGCCATATTTGCGCGCCGAGTGACGTAGTACAGCCAGTCAGAATCTGTCGTGGAAACCACAGTCGCAGTTGTGGCTGTTTGAAATCCAAGTTGCTGTGATGACGCCACAGCGGCGGAAACCCTCCAAAATCACAACTGTGTCACAACTGTGGACAGCACTGTGGCGCTCCGCAGTGCCCAGTTAAGAGCCAGCTTCAGGCTCCAATAAAGTCGCCGGTATTTCTCTAAGAAACCACAACGTCATGAATACGGTCGTGATGGCCAAATAAAACACCCTTCTATCTGACAAATAGCCTTCGACCTTGCAAAGCGGCAGTTTCCCATATCAGCGGCCTTAAAACATACAGGCTGTAAATCACTATATGAGGAATATTCTGGACTCCATAGGACTTCAAAGAGATGTCCAGCCCACCTCAGGTTCTGCATAATTTATTCGTACAGCAGCTGTCACACTTCGCAATCCAGTCGGTTTTATGACAGTCACGACATCAGCTTCCGGGGCCGATTGACGTAATCGCGCCTTGACCACCTGTGGCCTGAGGGTGGAGGTTGATGACCCTACGGGGCGCCAAAGTGACCGCGTAAGGTCAGTGCGCGTCTTGTCACGGATAACTAGAATGTACGGTACATAACCGTTCTGTGTCGGGAAGACGCACTATTTTGCGGCAAGGTATGAAAATCTACAACAACAATTCAAATTCAAGGTAAAAAAAAAAAAAACACAAAAAACACCCTCATTGTCTGTTCTAAACGTACATTTTAAAACAGAAAATTGTCTTCAGACACATGCATTCGCTCCACTTCTTGTACTGTGAGTCACACACACACACACACACACACACACACACACACACACACACACACACACACACACACACACACACACACACACACACACACGCGCGCACGGATATAATACAAAGTAAAAGAGAGACTAAAAACGGTATAAATAAGTGAGATAAACTATCGGTTACATTACAGTTTCACACAGTGTTACAATCAAATAAATCAAATAAATGAATGAATAATGATTAAAATCTGACACTATCGTAGATCATAATAATAATAATAATAATAATAATGACAATAATAGAGGAAGAAGACGTGGAACTTCAAATAACCAATCAAAACCACTGCACGGAAGCAATACCGGCCTCCGTGAAGACGCGGGGAGCCGGGATGGCCGAATGGTAGAGCGTTGGACTTCTAATGCTTGGGTCGTGAGTTCGTATCCCGGCTGGGGCCAAATATTTGTGCTGGCTTTTTGATCGTTGCCCCGTCTTTGATAGCACCCGTATGTGGTGGAAAAGGACGTTACACCCCCAAACACCCACCCCACCCGTGAAGACGCGCAAATACGCCACTACTTCTCCGTAACAACGTTTGTCCTCGTGCAAGAGTCCAGTAGCAGCTAGCGAGGAGAGAATATAATCGGCTGTACGCCAATCCGTGCCGTACAATTTTGGTAGCCGTACTGCTACTGACCGGCAAGTTTGACATGAAATTTTCATTACCCTTTGGCACTGGTAGACCCGATGCCCATTTAGCCGTCCCAATTTCACGGCTTTGTTTTCACCGCAGTAAACCGTGTAGTTTTCTTTTGTCAACGTGTGTCTGCAAGAATGAGTTGTAGGCTGTCTTCGTGGGGATGGTGTATTCAACCGAAATGAACGAGAGCGGTATAATGAATATAAAATTTGTGACATTTCTTTGGTATGTATGTATAAGCCCTTATCAGCGGCTAAGTCCGACGCGCTACCTATTAGCCCACCGCTCACCGCGATTGTTTTATCCGACAAAGATTTAGCCACTGGAAGAGTGTGCGCATATACAGGCCAACAGAACCGCTGAAACTTTGTGCAATATGAGCCTCTTGTGGAGGGCAGTTGTTTTTGTTTTTGTTTTAAGTCATCGTGGAGAAGTAAAATAAAAATAAAAAAAAAATAAAAAGAGCGACGCATACGTCACTGTATACGTCACTGCATACGTCACTGTATTTGCTGGAAATGTTGCAAGGAAACTAGGTTATGTGTGCGCATTTCTTGTGCGCCATTACGCACTTCATTCGCTGCCGTTGCTGAGCCGTTCTTAATCAATTCCAGCCAAGCGAATGTTTTTGGGGTTTGGTGGGGTTTTGTGTTCTTGATGCAGTTTGCGTGTACGTGTATCCAGGTAGCCGTTAAAATAACTTGCACAAGGCATTGATTTTGTACATGTTGTTGGCATTCTTGTGCTGCTGAAACACAAATGAGGTCCTCAGCGACAGATAGTCCCACATTTGATTGATCGCTCAAGTATAAAAAGGCCATTGGCGTTCGTGAATTATGTGACAGTTTTGTGTGTGTTGGCAAGGATCAGTAATGTTCTTTCTTACGTCAAATTGCTGAACACTTTGATAACTTTTTGGTCAAACGAGACTATGTTCCTGACTTTCAGGAATGGATGTAAAGTATCTTTCGTGAGTTCAAAAATTACGGACATGTACATGACCAAATAGTAAAGTAAAGAAACTCATGTAAGTCCAACAATTTATATGTCCGGTGACATGCAAAGCACATATCTCAATCAATCAATCAATCAATCAATCAATCAATCAATACTTTATTAATCCCTTCCGGGAAATTAAATGTCTGCCGATAAAATACAAACAGGACATAAAAGAGTTCTTAAAAGAGACATAAAACATAAAAAACAAATTATCACCATAACACACATCACATAAATTATCACATATATCACAGACTATATATATTATACATCCCCCCCCTCAACACACACACACACACACACACACACACACACACACACACACACATACATACACACACACACACACACACACACACACACACACACACACACACACACACACACACACACACACACACACCGCAGTCACAGACTATCTGCATGATGTCCGACTCTTGCTGTTGATCGAGCGAACGGCCGAGGGTATAAAAGAGTTCGCATAGCGAGTGGTTTTAACTAGGGGGGCCCTGAGGCGGCCGCTTCGCTCTATCACCAGCGCGTCGAAAACGTGCCAGAGCGGATGACTACAGTCCGTCATAATCTTTGCTGCCTTTTTTTGTACAGATTTCTCAAGACTGTCCGCAAAACTCTCCTGACCCCTCCCCACCACCCCGCCTGCTTTCTTGATAATCTTCTCCAGTTTGTTCCTGTCTGTGTCACACAAGTTCCCACCCCAACACACAGATGAGAAAGTAACGACACTGGAGATGGTAGCGGTGTAAAAAGTCTGTAAAATATCTGAGTTCACATTAAAAGATTTCAGCTTGCGGAGACAGTACATCCTGGAGTTCGTCTTTTTAATGATGCTGTCAGTGTTGTCCCTCCAACTCAGAGTCTTGTCAATCGTTACCCCTAGATATTTGTATTTGTCTACCCTCTCCACTTGCTCCCCTTTGATGGTGAGTGGAGCAGGCACGGATTTATTTCTGCGAAAATCAATCACCATTTCTTTTGTTTTCCCAACATTCAACTCGAGGAAATTTTGATCACACCATTCCACAAATCGCTCTATCTCATGTCTGTAGTGCGTGTCGTCGTCGCCTGTCATCCGTCCCGTCAGTGCCGTGTCGTCTGCGTATTTGTCCAGTAGACAGTCATCGTCATTTGTCCTGCAGTCGGCCGTGTAGAGCGAGAACAAAAATGGTGAGAGGCACGTTCCTTGGGGCCCGCCGGTATTTGTGTACAACACATCAGATTTAACGTCCCAGCCCAGTCTGACATACTGCGGTCGGTTTGTCAAATAGTCTAAAATCCAAAGAATAGTAAAAACAGGTACATTCATTCTTCCAAGTTTGTTTGCAAGCAGGTGAGGTTGGATGGTATTAAAAGCAGAGGAAAAATCGAAAAACATGAGGCGTATGGAGGTGCCTGGCTTATCTAAATGAGAGTATATATTGTGTAAAACATGTAAAACTGCATCATCCACACCACGATCTCTCCTGTACGCAAATTGAAGGGGGTCAATGAACTCCGCCACAGTGGTCTGCAAAAAGACAAGCACCAGTCGTTCGAAAACTTTCATGATACATGACGTCAGCGCCACTGGGCGCAAATCATTTAACATTTTCACAGGATGTTTTTTGGGAACTGGGACGAGGCATGACATTTTCCACACAGCTGGCACTTTGCACTGAAACAAAGACAGGTTAAAAATGTAAGTCAAAAAAGTACACAGTTGCTCAGCACAGAGCTTTAACACTAACGGTTTGACGTTGTCAGGTCCAGCTGCTTTGTTAGGCTTACATCGTTTTAGTTCTTTCATCACCTGGTGTTCTGTTATGCTAATGACCTCTGCCTCCTCATCAGCTGGCAGGGTGGTCAAGAGTGTCTCCTTCACTCTACGCCTCTCCTCACTAAAATCACGAGAGTCAAAACGAGCATAAAATTGGTTCAGTTCATTTGCATAATCTGTTGTATTTGTGCTAAGTGTTGCTCCCTTCACCTTCTTATGGCCACTCATCAAGCCCAGTCCTTCCCACGCCCGTCTCATGTTGTTAGTCTTAAAATTGTCCTCTACTTTCTCTTTATATTTCTCCCTCCCTCTCCCCAATTCCCTCTTCAGTTCTTTCTGCACTGCCTTTCTCTCATCCTGATTCCCACTTCTAAAAGCTTCTTTCTTTTTATTTAAAACCTCTTTGATATTCTTCGTCACCCAAGGTTTATTGTTTGAGAACACCTTCACAGTTTTACTGGGCACGCAAAGATCAGTACAGAAGTCAATGTAACAGATCTAGGTACCGCTCACCGCTCTCAGCTTTACTTACTTTATATATATATATATATATATACGCTCGATATATCTGCTGCTTTGCAAGACCGTAGTCGTTCCAACAGTCGTAGAATGTTAATGTTCGACCGATTGTGCAAAGTGTAAACAACACTGTATCGCATTAAGAGCTGTACTAATCACCAAGATAGAGTATTTCGAGCGTACAGGCGCACTCACGAGCGAAACTGTTCCAGAACATAAGTTGGCTCAGCAAAGATTGAATCAGCACAAAAAAAAAAAATACAAAGAGAAGACGCGTCTGTTGGCTCAGTGTCAGCACTACAGACGCTGTTACTGTCCAGGGGTGGGTGGGTGGGTGTTTGGGGGTTTAACGTCCTTTTCCACCACATAGGGTGATATCAAAGACGGGGCAACGACGAAACTGTCCAGGGGTCTATGGGGTGTGATGATAGATACCACGAAACAACTCACAACGACCTGTGGGCATTAGGAATGGTAGCATTAGCCCTTTTAACTCCTGAAGGAGGCGTCTTGACCGAAAATGTTGCCCCCCCCCCACTCCCCCCCCCCAAAAAAACAACCAAAAACAAACAAACAAACAAACAAAAACAAAACAAACAAACCAAACAAAAAAAAAACCGTTTTGTCTGTCCTTTAGGTGTATTTTGAACTTTTTTGTGCTCTGCAAAATGACGTCCTGGTGTACGCTGGCCATTGCTGATGTATGATGTTGCTGTCGTCTTTCGAGAGCGTTCCTTCCGAGCAGACAACATAACACTATAAATAACACAGCCTGCCGACCGTTTCTGGAAAAGGCCTGAGAGGAACTGCGACTTTCTGGATAATCCTGCCCGCCTGACTGACAGAACTACTAATCTGGGATTTGGCGCCGCTGATTGGTTAGATACGAGGGTTGCGTCTCAGAGGCCTTGGTCGCCGTGCTTCTGCGCTAGAAAATGGACAGGTACCCGCAGTGTACTGGGCCCGTATGTAGAAGTCGAGGTTAATTTAACCCACGGCTACATCTGTACATCTGTACAATTCGTTCACCCGCGAAAGAGACAGTGGTGTAAATGTATCCGCACGGAACTACGATCCTACCTTAATATTTGTCTTGATGATTAGTACAGCTCTTAATGCGATACAGTGTTGTGTTTCACTTTGTGTTTCGCGCGCTGTGCCCAAATAACAGCAGGCTTAAGGACATAAGACAATGCAGTTGTTCGAGTTAGTTAGTTAGTTAGTTCGGGCTTATGTGTACGTTTAGTCGCCTGATGTCGCTGCACCTGCCAAATTGGATGTGTGTGTGTGTGTGTGTGTGTGTGTGTGTGTGTGTGTGTGTGTGTGTGTGTGTGTGTGTGTGTGTGTGTGTGTGTGTGTGTGTGTGTGTGTGTGTGTGTGTGTGTGTGTGTGCGTGCGTACGTGCGTGCGTGCGTGTGTGTGTGTGGGGGGGGGGCTTTTTCATCGTTGCCCCGTCTTTGATATCACCCGTATGTGGTGGAAAAGGACCTTAAACCCCCAAACACCCACCCACCGACCCACCCACCCCACCCCTTTGCATTTTGAGAGCAGCGCTCTTAAAAAAAAGTATGTAGTATTATTATGATTTATGTATCTGACATGCACTTAGACCTTTTTACCATGTGACTAGAGTGTTGCCAAGCCACATCTTCCAATACAAGTGTAGCATGGAGGCGTTCAAATTTCCAATGGAGTCTCCATTTTTTTTTTCTTCCTGCGAGAATAAAATATCAGGGTTGTAAATCGTCTGAGCATCGCGTGTGTTATTCCAGACAACGCCCAGAACCTGCCTTTCCTGCTAGTGGGATTGCGACATGCCAAGTATGCCACCAGTGTGTGTGTGTGTTGGCGTGTCCCGGCCTTGACTTTTCTTAATTGCCCCTGGAGAAAAAGCGCGATTGTCAGTGTCATTTGTGTTGATGTGCAAAAATGCGTATCAGTATAGATCAGGGTCTGCTTAATATTGTATCGGTTGAGTGGAAAGTTTGGTTGGAATCAAAAGGTGTGACAACTATAAGATCCTACCGTGACACTGCAACCGTTAGAAATCCCGCACGAAGTCGCTGTACGTTTTCTGTGTCGCCAGACTGAAATTACAGGTGTGGGAAATCCGAGACAACGAAAGGGGACTGTACTGTTTACTGATGGCGGCTGGTACAAATTTTCACCGTAAGATCGTAAATCAACGCTTGAAGCACTCATTACCCGCGCGTAAACAACTTTTCAACAGTAAGATGTATTCTTTTTCAAGTTCTTCGTTTCAGATTTTCTTTGTTGCTTTCTGCTGCACGAGCTTCGATGCGCCACGGACAAATTTCCAACCATGTTTTCTCGGTAGTGTGCCACAAACTCTAGTCTATAGAGTGTGTAGTATACGATTTACATTGACATGATTTCGCAAGTCTGGTTGTAAACTGCCTCTTTCTGTTTCCGTAGCAGTTTCACAGGTTCACCAAGAACCTCTCACGAAGGATACTTGTGGAAATGCTTCTGCCTGGTTGCGTGTGTCGACTTCCAGTTCCTGACGTTAGGGCCGACTTCCGCAAACACAGAATTCCAGCCAAGTTCGCTGATTACTGCAGTGGAGGTCCTTGGGCACGTTCGATCTGCGGTCCCACGTAGAGCAAATACAATAATTAGGGATTCCTCGGCTGCTCACGTACTCGGCAAATGGTTACAGGGCAAAGAGCCGCATGGCATCTCAAGGATCATTAAAAAGAAAAAGAAAATTTCAAATTTTTTTTTTTTCTATCCTCGGGCAGTCCATTTTGCGTTTGGCCCGGTTCTTAGACACGCACAGAACGAGCCGCTGAGAGCAGAGGGAAGGAGAAAATCTAAAAGCTATTGAGTCTCCAATGAAATGAAGGGATTTACTACATGCACACATTAATATTTCCCGTTGAATGGGTTTTCTGCAAAACCAAAACATGTACGAGCTTCATTTTTATTAGAGGCTTGCGCGGCTTTAAGCCCTAAAAACTCACTCACTCACTCACTCACTCACTCACTCACTCACTCACTCACTCACTCACTCACTCACTCACTCACTCATTTTTATTAGAGAGTAGAGGAAACAAGAAAATCTTAAAGCTGCAGAGTCTTCAGTGAACTGATCTTTTTTCCGTTCTAATGTAATGTTGTTTTTTTTCCGTTTAATGGCTTTTTTCTCTGTAAAACCAAGCTGTGCATACGAGCTCAAACGTTTGATGAGCAGAGGAAACAAGAACATCCGAAAACTGTGGAGTCCTCGATGAGTTGAAAAAGATTCAGTGTATGCGTTCCGTTTTCTGTGTGAGTGAGTGCGTGCGTGTCGACTGTAAGGCGGCCTGAGCTCCTGCGGGAGGGAGGGCGTCCCTTAAATACCCTGCGTACATTGGGATAGTGGTGAAGGTATCCGACTTAGGATCCTTAGCTGCCCGGTGTGAGTCCCTGGTGGGCAGGAATTTGAGGGGGAATTTTCCTTCCCAAATCGAGTCAAAATCGCGTGCAGACTCGTTTACGGTGCCCGTCTCGCCTTCGTGCACACACGCACGTACAGCATCAAGTGTGCACGTGAACAATCCCATTCCATACGGGAGGGACCCGCGGAATGGACTAACAATCACACGCTGTGCTTGCAGGAAAAAAGGGGTGGGGTGGGGTGGGGGGATTGGGTGGTGCCGTACTAAAGCGACACTCTCCCGGGGGGGGGGGGGGGAGAGGGGGAGGGGGGACGAGGGGTAGCAGCCCGAATTTTTCGGTATGGGACTATAGAATATACCAATACATTTTACCCCTGTGTAAAAACTAAACCTACAACGTTGATTCCGTTTCAGACGGGTGGACAAGCGCTAGCATTTGTTACGTCTTATTTCCCCATGATAATTCCCTGGCAGTAGTCAGTAGCACTGATTTCCCCCCTGACGGCTCCAACCGCTTAAAAATCACGATCTAATAAACAGGAAGCAGCGACAGACCGGTTCCTCAAAATTCTTCGCAGCTTTAATTCAATTTCCGGTCCCCTGCTTTCGTTCTCGGGGTCTGTCTTCTGGCCTGGCTTTCCGTTTTTGATTAGGCCACATTCGATTCCCTCACAGGGGGGCGCCATCTTCGCTGCAAAGCCGCTTCCTGGTCCACCGCGCGACAAACTGACTCTGCGGATGTTGGGTCTCCATACGGCACCAATAGTTGCTGTACATTCGCTTAGTATTTATGTTCGTTTTACGTAGTTGTAATTGCTATTTGTTTTCTACGCTTTCTTGGGCTCCCTTGTGTAGCAAAGGGAGTCTGTGTAATAACCCTCCGTCGTGTGTGTGTGTGTGTGTGTGTGTGTGTGTGTGTGTGTGTGTGTGTGTGTGTGTCCGCAGTGCACCTTAACATTGGCATTTTCTCAGAATCTACTAACAGCAGAGCCGCCAAACTTGGCATGTTGATAGACAACCGTAAAACCTTTCAAAACATATCATTTTGATTGACCTTGACTCAAGGTCAAGATCACTAAAGCTGTCTGTTTGAAAATTTTACATTGGCATTTTCTCGTTTGTAATTGGCGGTTCGAGAAATGAGCATGAAGGTGCAGCGTCTCCATGTCTTAGGTTTATACTGCCTCATAGACCAGTTTGCATCATTTGTCCAAAGTTATATTTTGTTGTTTTTTTTGCTCACGTAGTGTAGACAAAATCAGCCGCCAATTAGTCTTTGTGGCTTGCGCGGTTTTAAGCCTTAAAAATCTCACTCACTCAATACGGCGCACGCATGCTCGGTGACCTCTCACCCCGAAGTCAGATCACATCTTTCTTCTGCTGGAGAGAGAGCAGCAAAACGGTTGAGTTTGGGTAATCTGAAGACCTTTTTCCTCTTTGCTATGCCGCTTCAAAAGTTTTGACGATTAAAAGCAGTTATTTTCAAAGACATCTTGAGACTGCTGTGACTTAATACTACAAGTCGGTTTCTGGTTGACAAAACGGACATTTTCGATCTTACTAACCGACAACTGAAAATCCAAAGCGTCTCTCTTGTGCGATGAAGTTTCTTTTGTTTGTTTGTTTGTTTGTTTGTTTGTTTTTTAATTTGGAAGGCGGTCGTTGGAAAAACGCGGTGTGAGGGTGCTGTGAGTTGAAAGCGGCAGGGCACTGAGTGCGCCTGCGCCGGATTTCAGGCGAATGTCCGCAGAGCCGTGACGTGGAACGAGAGAGCCGGGTGGTGACTGGCTTTGCAGCGCAGAATGAAGGAACCGCGACGTCCCCGTTATCTCTTCCCACCGTTCATCAAAGGGTTGTGCCCCCTCCCCTTCCCTCTCCCCCTCCCCCCCCTCCATCCCTCACACACTCGCGCGCACACATACACTCCCCCTTCACCCTTTCTTTGTTTATCTTTCAGTTGTCTTTTCTCGCAAATGCGGCTGGAAGAGGTTTGGATGGCACATGTTTGTAGCGCACACACGAGTATCTCACGTTTTGGACTCTTTTTCGGTGTTAGCCCTGTATGCGAAAATCAGGCAAGATTAACGGTTCCTTGACGGCTCTTGCTGCAGCAAACACGAGTAGAATCAAAGTGCGACACTCCCACTAAGCTAAATTTAAATTAATGATGATTTTTTTTTTATGAGGCCACTGGGTCACAACTCCACACGTACTTGGTTGGAATTGAGTTAAAGCAGAACTGTATAAATCAGATCTCTGTGAACGGTGAATGGGTCGAGGTGAAGCAGAATGATGACGTCTCTTCTTCTTCTCCTTCTTCTTCTTCTTCTTCTTCTGCTCCTCCTCCTCCTCTTTCTTCTTCTTCTGCTCCTCCTCCTCCTTTCTTCTTTTTCTGCTCCTCCTGCTCCTGCTCCTGCTCCTCCTCCTCCTCCTCCTTCTTCTTTTTCTGCTCCTCCTGCTCCTGCTCCTGCTCCTCCTCCTCCCTCTTCTTCTGCTCCTCCTGCTCCTCCTCCTCCTCCTCTTTCTTCTTCTTCTGCTCCTCCTCCTCCTCTTTCTTATTCTTCTTCTGCTCCTCCTCCTCCTCTTTCTTCTTCTTCTGCTCCTCCTGCTCCTCCTCCTCCTCCTCCTTCTTCTTCTTTTTCTGCTCCTCCTGCTCCTGCTCCTGCTCCTCCTCCTCCCTCTTCTTCTGCTCCTCCTGCTCCTGCTCCTCCTCCTCCTCTTTCTTCTTCTTCTGCTCCTCCTCCTCCTCATTCTTCTTCTGCTCCTCCTCCTCCTCTTTCTTCTTCTTCTGCTCCTCCTGCTCCTCCTCCTCCTCCTCCTCCTTCTTCTTCTGCTCCTCCTCCTCCTCCTTCTTCTTCTGCTCCTCCTCCTCCTCCTCCTTTCTTCTTCTTCTGCTCCTCCTCCTCTTTCTTCTTCTTCTGCTCCTCCTGCTCCTGCTCCTGCTCCTCCTCTTTCTTCTTCTTCTGCTCCTCCTGCTCCTGCTCCTCCTCTTTCTTCTTCTTCTGCTCCTCCTGCTCCTGCTCCTCCTCCTCCTTCCTTCTTCTTCTGCTCCTGCTCCTCCTTCCTTCTTCTTCTGCTCCTCCTCCTCCTTCCTTCTTCTTCTGCTCCTCCTCCTCTTTCTTCTTCTTCTCCTGCTCCTCCTCTTCCTTCTTCTTCTGCTCCTCCTGCTCCTGCTCCTCCTCCTCCTCATTCTTCTTCTTCTGCTCCTCCTGCTCCTGCTCCTCCTCCTCCTCATTCTTCTTCTGCTCCTCCTCCTCCCTCTTCTTCATTTCCTTCTTCTTCTTGTCGTTCGCCATTTACATCGTCAGGCCGGATAGAGTGATGAATGATACACCCACCAGATCATGCAGCTATCTGCGATAGGTGGGATGATCTGATTAAGATCGGGAAATCCTGCCCATACCTCCCGACACTTGACTCTCATTAGCTTCACGCAGTTCTATCGATTGACCTCTCTCATGTTGTTTCTCTTGGGTCCTGTTTTTGTGTGTGCGCGCAGCGAAAACGCCAGTTTGGACATTCCTGTTTTTGGCTTTTGTTTGTTTAGGGTGTTGTTGTTTTTTCAGTGAATCTGAGTTCGTCTGTGTGGTGTACTGCTGCATACTGTAGGCAAAGCATTACCCAGATACCAGAAACAGACGTTTGTGTGGTAGATAAGGACGTTAAACGTCTAACTAACCTACCAAACACACACACACACACACACACACACACACACACACACACACACACACACACACACACACACACACACACACACACACACACACCATTACAAATGCATCGCAGACGGCTTTTTGTTCTCAGTTGCTGACGTTGCAGAACATGCTGGATTTCCAGGAAATGAAATCAGCGGGTAGTTTTGCTTAAAATAACGCGCGCCCTGATTTTACGGGGAAATTTATTGACTGTTCTGGGTGTTCATTCTGAGGCACACCTTCCTGAGCCCTGCTTCCAAGGACAAGAACACTCGAAGCTTGTCTGGCTAGAGCCAATTTCCGTTCCTCTGCATTTGTTGCAGATTTCAGTACAGTGCTCGAGGCTTGCACGAGATTTTGACGATCTTCTTCACGTGACAGAATTTGGAGTCTCCTTTTTTTTTTTTTTTTTTTTTGAATGACTGACTAGCTGGTGACAACGTTTCCACGGCCGATTGTTTTGTTGTTTTTGGGTTTTTTTCTGCCATTGTAATTGTATCCATATTTCCGTCCCGGGTTTCGCGTATGGTTCTTTACAATCCGGTAGAAGATAAGACACCGTACCCTATGTGTTTTATCGCAACGAGGAAGACAACGGATGTATTGATCTTGGGTTCACTATCGATCGTCGAGAGTGACTGTCATTGTTCTCATTGCTCTAGTCATTGCTAGTCATTTTTCCACGAATACGGTATTCTTGTCATCGGAATTTCCGGGTTAAGTTGCCTCACGCATCGGTTTGTTTTATCAGAGCTCGTGCAGTATGGGGGAAAACCTGGGGAGTTGACTCAAGGCATTAATATCGAACTATCCATCTAAAATCTTAACTCTTCTCTTAGCAAGTTTTTTTTTTTTTTCACTTTCGTGTTCCCCACACCCCCTTCCTAATCCCTGCCTAACACTGTAATGTAACTGATAGTTGTATCTCACTTATATTTATCTCGTTCTTTGTCTGACTTTTATTTTGTATAATAATTATCCTTTGTGTGCGTGCGTGTGTGGGTGCGTGTGTGTGTGTGCGTGCGTGCGTGCGTGCGTGCGTGTGTGTGTGTGTCTGTGTGTGTGTGATTACTTATTTTATATTAAGATCATACGATTATGAATGGAGCAACTGCACGGGTCAGATGACAAATTTCTGTTTGATAATGTTATATTTAAAACAGACAATTAAGTATTTTTAAATTTTGAATTTTTTTCATGTTAAACTCCCAAACACCCACCCACCCACGCTTCTGCCCTCCTAACACTTTAATGGCATAACCCAGGAGTATCCCCCACGAACCTGTGAAACGGACTAAAATGGATTATCTCCTTCCCTTAGTCAACAGTCGGTAGATGGTTCTTCCTGCAAGTGAACACTCTCCAACTGCATTTTCGCCATCTCAAGACAGGCGGTATAACTCTTCAAACTCCATGCAAACATCGCATTTTACTCGAAATCTTCAGATCACTAGAAGCCACTTCAAGCCACTATTACGCAATCTGCAGCGGTCTTGGGCCTAGCGGGGAAGGCCCACACCTTGCGTAATAGTGGCTTGAAGTGGCTCTTAATGGTGTACAGTGGCTCGTTCTTCTTAACCAGTCTTTTCATATAGTGGGCAGTGGGTGGTAGCGACCTGGCTCTTAAGAGATAATCGCGATCCGTGGCAGGGGAAGGGTTAATAAAGTTCTGTGTTACCTTGTCTTGGAATCTTTCCAGCGCCAGTGTCGCACGGTCTAATTATAATCCAAACGTCAGACATTTCGAGCGAGAACGCATGAAGATAAAAAGCTAGGCGCCTGAAATAAGATCACTCACTTTGTCTCTCTGGTCGTTTTGTGAGAGAGTGGGGCCACGCCTTAGTCGGGAGAAGAAGAGGAACACGGTGAAAATGATCCTTCTGCAACTAGAGTAGTTCTGGAGAACCGTATCGTGTTAGGTTCCACGTGCGTCACAAACCATCTCGTGCTGTGAGATCGACTTTTTTCGAGGCATTAGCATCCAGAGTCTAATTATTCCAAAGTTTGGAAGCTGTGTTTTTTTACATTCGCTGAAGACAAGACTGAAAACAAATTCGGCAGGTCGATTTGGTCTGTTCGTCAAACTTCAGCTACTGGTGTTTTGTATTTGGGTGGCCTAAGGTTTTGCTGAAGATGGTAAACTGAAGGCGCAGAATCGGCAAATCATTATTATCAATGGCAGACCAGCTGCAGCGCCAATGAATGTCATTCAAGATTTCAGTGTTGTCTCAGTCAGGTCAGTGGTTTCCAATAGTTTTGAAATTTTCTTCACCACATGTTTGTCGTTTTGCACTATTGTTTTGTACTTTAACTAATGTCGGACAGCCAACCACTATTGTCTCCAGCACAAACGAGGAATCGTGAATCCCGATCTTCCATTCATAGTGTACTTGTGGGTACAACTATATGTGCCGTTTTTCGGTTTTTTTTTTGGTTTTTTTTTTGCCCCAACTTTTCCCCAGCTTCAGTGGTGTACCTCCCAGGTCATGGGTGGAATCCACGGAGGGCTCGGAAGTTGCGGCAATTTTTATGATGCATGATGATGGAGATGAGCATGATGGCATGAAGATGCTCTGGTGGTTTGGGACTACGGGACAAGGCCGCATTCCACGCTTCCTGTCATAATTATCCCGGTGTTAACCAGACCCGGGAACTACGGCACCTGCGGTGCCCGTCTTGTAATCATCCGCATCCTGAGATGTGTCATACCAAGGACAGCACCCCCAAGTGCTAACCACTACACTACATGGTGGGAGGGGGGGGGGGGCTGGTGTTACCAGCATTTTCATGCAAGGAGGGGTCTTGCAGTCGCCTGTCTGCATCTGCTCGGCTGTCTCCAGATAACGGTGACGCGTTGATCCTTTGGCTGAGAATCCCAGACGGGTAACGGGAATGAGGAAACGAAACCTATAGTTCTGGACCGGACACAGGAAGTGCCAGTTTCTTAATCGGAGTACTAGGTTCCCGTCCGCTTCCAAAAGGGCGGTCCCAAAATCATTCAGAGAACCGGATGCTGCTGTCGTGTCTTCCGTGATGGTAAGTCAAGCAGTAGTTCTGTGAACGTTCTTCCCAGGTTAGTTCAAATATCGTAGTTTACTATCCGAGTGTATTTGCAGTGGCTTGCCTACATTCACTTGACTGTCTCCAAATGACGGTGATGCGTTGATCACCTGACTGAGAATCCCAGGCTCCGCATGTAGAAGTTGAGGTTAGGGATTTTAGCCCCAGGGTTAGAGTCTAACCTCAAACTGAACTAGCTCTAGGGTTAAATTTTCTATTGTCAGGAAGCGGGTCCATTCCAGCAAGATGCCTAAGCCGTTGTAGAAGGATTTATTTCTTCCTTTCTTCGCCTCCTATTTTATATAATTTTGTTTTTTGGTTTCTTTTATCCTAGTCTGGGTTAGGCCCGTAGCCTTGGGTCATCATCATTAGCTTGCTTTACGTCCTATGGCTTTTAGCCCTTAAGGACAAGTTGTTCCTGGCATGTGTCTTCGGCTGCTTGGCTGGGCGAGTGTCTTTGGGGTGGATGAGGGCTGTTTTGCTTTGCTTTGGGCAACGTCAGAGGTTCTCTGCTTGGGTCTCAGATGCCTGGTCTGGGTTGTTCTTCAGTGCCTCGGTCTGTTCTGTCATCCGTGCTTTTGCCTTGGGATCATCACTGGGGTGTTCTTTCGCTCTTTGGTATTAGAACCATTTTGTCAGGAGCCATGGGTTAAATTAACCTCGACTTTTACATTCGGGCCCTGACGAGTAACGGGAACACGGAAACCTACAGGTCTGGACCGGACACAGGAAGTACCAGTTTCTGAATCAGACTACTGTAATGGGCTTCCGTTCGCTTCCAGTAGAGATGGCCCCACAGTCATTCAGAGAACTTGGCGCTTCTGTCGTGTCTTCCGTGATGGTTAAGTCAAGCAGTAGTTCTGTCCGTGTTCTTCCGTGTACAACTTCAAACATCGTAAGTTTCTATCCGTTTCGCGCTAGGAGGTGTCATGCAGCCGGCTGCTTGCACGTAGTCGACCGTCTCCGAATGTTGATGATACGTTGATCTCATGGCTGAGGATGCTAGACTAGTACCAGACGGATAACGGGAATTAGGAAACGAAACCTGTAGATCTGGACCAGACACAGGAAGTGCCAGTTTCTTAACGAGAGTACGAGGCTTCCGCCAGCTTCCAATAAAGATGTTCCCGCAGCCATTCAGAGAAACGGATGCCTGTGTCGTGTCTTTCGTGACGGTAATTCAAGCAGTAGTTCTGTGAGCGTTCTTCCTAGGTTAGCATGCCAGTACTACGGATATCGTAGTTTTCTGTCCGTTTCATGCAAGGAGGGTTCTTGCAATCGCTTGTCCACGTTCACTCGACTGTCTCCAAATTACGGTGAGAAGTTGATCGCATGGTTTAGACCACAGGACGGATAAAGGGAATTCGGACACGTAATTAGGAAACCTAAATGTGTGGACCGGACACAGGAAGTGCTAGTATCTTGACTAGAATACTGGACTCCCGTCCGCTTAAAAAATGTGTCTCACAGTCATTCACAGAACCGGCTGCTGCTGTGATGTCGTCTGTTGTGATAATTCAAGCAGTAGTTTTGTGAGTGTTTTTCTGAGGTTAGCATGCGCGTATAACTTCATATACGTACGTTTCCATGGTTACTATGCCAGTACAACCATAATCTTTGTAGGTTTCTAGCATTAATATATCGTGTCTTCTGTGGTGGTAACAGACGACTCGACAGTCACTTTCATGATGGCAATATCAAACAGTACCTGTTCTGTGGTTTGCTGTTCTAGTCACATACTTCATGATGGCAATATCAAACAGTACCTTTTCTGTGATTTTCTGTTCCAGTCACACACATCATGATGGCAATATCAAACAGTACCTGTTCTGTGATTTGCTATTCAAGTCACTTGCTTTCATGATGGCAATATCAAACAGTTCTTCTGTGATTCGCTGTTCCAATCACATACTGTCGTGATGGCAATATCAAACAGTACTTCTGTGATTCGCTGTTCCAATCACATACTTTCGTCACGGCAATATCAAACAGTGATTCTGTGATTTGCTATTCCAGTCACACACTTCCATGATGCCAGTAGCAAACAGTAGTTGTTCTGCGATTCACTGCTTCAGTCTCATACTTTCCTGGTGGCAATATCAAACAGTAGGCGACTGTGATTCACAATTCCAGTCTCATACTTTCGGACAAGGAACATCCCCCCCCCCCCCCCCCCCGTCCTACTGAGTATCTCAGCCCTGTGTGCCGTCGGCTGTTAGTGTGCCACACAGGGTAACTAGGTATCCGGTCCGATGAGAAATTTATGGGGACATCCCTCGAGGCAGCAAAGCCTTGCACCGGGCACACGAAATTTTTACTCGCTTTGGTTCTGCCCTGCCAGCATCGTGGGAAGTTATAGTAAGGACATGTGGTCACGTGGCTTCTGCCTGATATATATTTGCGATCCTCTACGATAAAGACTGGAGTTCATTATTGTGGGGACGCATATTGAACACAGAATAGGCAAAATCTTAAAGCCTATCACGGACATTACGTCACAGCCAGACGACTACGACACAGAAAACATTGCGTCACAGATATAATGCAGAGGTTTGAACGAAAAGAAGGGTGAGTGGGGTGGGTGTTTTTGAGTTTAACATCCTTTTCCACCACGTAAGGGTGATATCAAAGACGGGGCAAGGATGAAAAAAGCCAGCACATATATTTGGCCCCCAGCCGGGATACGAACTCACGACCCGAGCATTAGAAGTCCAACGCTCTACCATTCAGCCACCTCGGCTCCCCAGGATCGTGGGAAGTTATGGTAAGGACACTTTGTCACGTGCCTCATCGCTTATCGCCCTCCACGCCTTCTGCCTGAAATGTATTTGTGTATCCTCTGCCCTTAATGCTGAAGTTCATTGATTATGGGGACGTATATTGAACACAGAATAGGCAAAATCTTAAAGCCTATCACGGACACTTCGTTACAGCCAGACGACTACGACACACAAAACATTGCGTCACAGATAGAACGCATAGGTTTGAACGAAAAGAAACAAAAATAAATACAAAATACAACCCCATAAAGCCAGTCACGGACATTACGTCACAACCAGACGACTACGACACACAAGACATTGCGTCACAGATAAAACGCGGAGGGGTGAGCGAAAAGAAACAAAATAAATACAAGTACAACCCCACAAAACCACTTTGCTAAATTTGTTCTCCAGCGTTGACGTCGGCGTTCTATCATGACATTGTACCGGCGACAGAACTTGGGTGTCAAAAGAAACCGTGCTCACCGAACCCCATAAATGGATAGTGTCCGACAGTGAACAGACGCCAACCGTTGAGAAAGAAAGGCTTGTACTACCAAGAGGAGTGCATGGTAGTCCTGATAACGATGAAAAGAAGCTACAGCCGTATGTCTAGCATGTCTGTACATAAAAAATTAATGGCTGCATTTTTGGAGATTGTTAGTGCATATTTCACATTTTGAACATTTTTAAGTGGATATTTCACATGTTAGATAGTTTAGTGGATATTTCACATTTTGATGATTTGTAGCGGCTATTTCGCATTTTGGAAATTTTTAGTGGATATTTGACATGAATAAATTTCTGGAGATTTTTAAAAAAAACTTTTTGCAAGTTCTCTTAGCGACGATAAGCTCCTCTGCATTGACGGAAGGCTGGATGGCCGAGCTGGAAGATCGTTGGGCTTAAATGTTCGGGTGGTAAGTTCGAATCCCGACTGGGAGTCAAACCCTTCGATTGGCTTTTCCCTCGTTGCCCCGCATCTGATATCACCCGTGAGTTTTGGAAATGGAGGTTTACGTAACGAACCCAGCCGGGAAAGCCGAATGGTAGAGCGTTTGAACTCTCAATGCTCGGGTCGTGAGTTCGAATCACGGCCGGGGCCAAATATTTGTACTGGCCTTTTTCTCGTTGACACGTCTTTGATATCACCGTTACGTGGTGGAAAAGGACGTTAAACTCACAAACACCCACCTACCCCCTCCGTAACGAACCCACCATCCAAATTCCCGAGGGTAAATTGCCTAGAAACGGGCTCACAGAACAAAAGATACACACAGACAGAGACATTCCTGATTTTGCTGACAGACTTTTTTTTTTTTTTTTTAAGTGCTCGGCTTATTTTGTCTGGTGCGTATGTACTCTGGATTTTGTTGTCCCGAGAGGGGTCAGTCCTTCATTCACCTCGGAAGGCGTTATGGTCCTCGTCCGCTACAGATGCGATCGTGAACGAATTATGTTCCCCTTCCGACACAGCCGTTACTCCGCGAAATGGTCCGCCGAGTTTTTTTTGTGAAGATTCAGTTTTGTCCGAAAAAGATTTCCTGACCTACCTCTCTCTCTCTTCGCATCATCTCATTGCACGCGCGGCACTAGAACCATTCAGCGGCAATATCGGCGGGTGTTCTCGATTGGTTTCGCGGCGTACGCCCAAAAGCGTACAGGCAATGTTGTGCGTGCGTTCTGTACGCTCTTTTTTTTTTTGGGGGGGGGGGGGGGGTTGCGTGTGTGTATTTTTGTGACAGGAAGACAGCCTCAATACAAATAACGTTCATTGTTCGGTTTTATCACTTCTATCGTGATTTGGAAAAAAGGCCTAAGCGCCTATTCAGTCCATGCTGCTTAGGTCCTTTTCTTCAGATGACAGAAGACTTGCTTCAGAGCGAGTGAAGAGTACTCACGGAACTAGAGTGAGGCCATACCTGTGTAATACAGGTGAACGGTGATTTTAAAGTGTCATGCGTAAAACAGTGTGCAGAAAACTTCTCATCGAATACGCTGACACTGTGACATGGACCCGAATATCCCGAAAAGGATTGTAAAATAGTTTGAAAAGAAACATGAAATGTATTCTGTTCCTCTTTTTGACAATCCCGGCAGGGGCCAAATATTTGTGCTGGCTTTTATCATCGTTGCCCCGTCTTTGATATCACCCGTGTGTGGTGGAAAAGGACGTTAAACCCCCAAACCCCCACCCACCCTCCTCTTTTTGACACATATACATTTTTAACAATAACACGCGTACAACAAAGGCACAGTACAGCACACTTAGGCAAAGTGCATCATAGACATTTTCACACAATTTTCTGATACGTTGGTGTTGCTACATCCGACAACTTGTTCAAAGTAAACCTATCATGTACACACACACACACACACACACACACACACACACACACACACACACACACACACACACACAAACACGCGCGCACACACACGCAAACACGCACGCACACATGCACGCACGCACGCAAGTCAAATTTTAAACAAATAAAATCATTGCACACTTCGGTCATAAAACTCGGCGATTGCCTACGTTGCTTCTCGCGCCACCCCGTGCGCCGAACTGTCAATCGAGGAGCGCCTGGTTGGTGCGAGTCGTGTCCTCTAGGCGTGGTGACGCGAGATCAATAGCGAGAGTACGTCTCCTGCCTTCCAGTATTCATCAGACTCTCTCTCCTCCACCAGTTGCCTTTTGTCGCTCCTCTCAAATCGCTGTCACAGGCAGAGAGAGAGGGAGGGAGAGAGAGAGGGGGAGAGACTGAGCGAGGGAGAGAAGGCTGTTTAAGAGTCCTTGGCAGTCAGCCGTGTTGCGGGGACGATTTGGGGGGTTCGGTGAGCGCAACAATTGACTGACATTCATTCAGTGGCTGAGTTGTATCAGAGTGATGTCTTGAAGTGAAATTCGAAACTTGAAGGGAGAAGTTTGTTGAACCACCCTCGGCTGTCAGCTCTGAATACAGAAGTTACTTGGGGGTCGGTAAGCACAACGATTGACTGACATTCATTCACTGGCTTAGCTGGATCAGAGTGATGTCTTGCTAGAGAAATTCGAAACTTGTCGGAAGAGGTCTGCTCGGTTTTTAAGGCGATTCTGGGGTCTGTAAGCGCAACGATTGACTGACATTCATTGGCTAGTTGGATCAGAGTGCTGTCTTGCTAGAGAAATTGAAAACCTGTTCAGTGCAGTTGACGAACAGTTCATTCAGAGTGCTGACTTCAACGGATGAGTTGTTTTGCGTATGAAAGTTTACTGTGTCGTTGACATTTTCAGGACAGTAAGTATCTTGGAAGACAACCCTTCACAAATCTCGTATTGTACGCCAGGAATCTGTCAGCGATCTTTGATGATGCGTTTTGCCTTGTTGTCGGATTTATAGACTGTTTTGCGTACGTTGTGAATATGTGACATAATGATGAAAACGTTACAAGCAAAGTATAGCCGTCTGCCGTGATATTTGCAGACGTTTGACGAACGAAACTGAAAAAAAAATAAAAATCATGATGACGCCTTCCATTGGGAAATAAGACTTCGGTAAATGAAAACCTGTCCGAGACACGTGAGAATCCATGATTCCGTGAGAAAAACGTCGGTGATTAAACCTGTTATTAGATTAGAAGTGTTTTCACTCACACGATAACTTATGGCGGTGAACTTGCTACAGCGTGAAAACCCGTGCCTGATGGAACTGCACGTGCAGCAGTCCAGACTGGCCACCGTGTCGGCCATGATGAAAACGACCCCAGTGCGGGCGCTACTCTCGCCCAAGAGAATGCGGCGTCCCAAGGATTTCCTCTTCAACGCCGACAATAACAACTTCCTCAACCTCGGCAACGGCTACGCTGGAGCTCTCAAACTGGACATGGACTCTCCCCCTGACTCCTACTCTTTCCTGAGTCCAGTCAACCCAGCTGGACGACCCAGGTCACATTCAGAATCCCGCATGGCGGACGTGGCCTACGACTGCTACTTGTCCAAGTCTTGCGTGTACTACCTGAACCACCCCTCCGTGCTGAACCTCTGTCGCCTCAGGAAGAAGCTGGGAAGCTCCGACAAGCGGTGGATGGAGGATTTCCTGGAGAACAGCGGGCTGGAGCTGCTGTTTGAGTGCCTGGGTCAGCTGTCCGGCCAGGGCGGCGGCTTCCAGGTGCTTGTCATGCGCTTGGAGTGCGTGTTGTGTATCCGCACGTGCATCAACTCGCTGATCGGGCTGGAGTACATGATCTCCAACGGCACCTATGCCACCAAGTTCGCTGGAGGTGGGTCAGAGATGTTTCGCCGTTGTTGGTGGTGGTGAGATGTGTGGTGTGGTGTGGTGTGGTGTGGTGTGGTGTGGTGTGTTCTTTGTTTTCTCTGGACGTGGCCCACTCGGGGCAAAGAATTTTTTCTTTCTCGTAAGTGGCACCGTTCATTCGGGCCGATCGTCGGTGGTTCTTTCCGGGTACTCCGGCTTCCTCCCCCTCTGCTCTGGTTTGGAAATGTTCAGCCCACCAAATTATTTTTTTTTTAAATAAATGCAAGTCTAAATGCCGAAATTTAAATAGCTGAGCTGACCCTTCACACCACGTGATTGTAATGTGTTTATGTCCAGTGTCTGAGAGAATGCGTGTGATTCACGTGAGCGTGCTTGTTGGGTTCATTTCGCGGCGCTTTGAGCCGATTCATGAAATTGGGTAAGGCGCCGATACAATACTCATTATTATTATTATTATTTGGTGGGGATTTGAAAGACTGTCTTTCTGTCTGTCTGTCTGTCTGTCTGTCTGTGAGCGATAAAACCTGTGCGTTTTCACCGGGCTCATTCTGGCGGGGAAAAATCGGAAAATCTGACTTTAAGCGTCCTTTTCCACCATGTACCGCCAGGCAGAGAGACCAGAAAACACTTGCTACACGTATCACATCGTCAGCCGGGGCAAAGCCGGGCCGGGTACATCCCATAGTTAACAAATAATCATATGAGCGGTTTAACCAACTGCCGCTCGTTTGTATCCGGATCGCTGCCGCCTGTTCACGAACGGTTATAATTTGTTCTGATGTAATCAGATTGACTGACCCTTGTACAGAGAATCGAGATTTCGCATATTATGGTGGGCGGGGGCGGAGGAGGAGAGGGGAGGGGGGGGGATGACGGTTTGTGTGTGTGTGTGTGTGTGTGTGTGTGTGTGTGTGTGTGTGTGTGTCTGTGTGTGTGTCTGTGAGAATGGAAGTGGGCGGGGGGGGGGGGTAGACTGAATGGAGGGGCAGGATTGACCGTATGAAAGACAAGCCTGTTACGCCGCACTCCAACACTAATTGTTATAGTGTTTATCCCTTCTGTGTGATGTCCGTAAGTATGGACTTTTGACTTTTGGTAAGAGGTTTGTGATTTTGATTTTACGCGGAGATTTGTCTTTGGGTGGGGTAGGGACTTTTTTTTTTTAAATGATTGAATGCATGGCTGTGGGAAAGGCCAGTACATATGTTTTTCTGCCAGTCGGGACTCGAACTCACGCCCCCCACCAGTGGTAACTCAGAGCCAAGTACTCGACATCAAGAACAAGGTTGCTTACCAACAGCTAAGATCACTGTTTGATTCTTTATGATTCAGTGTTGCCCCCCCCCCCCCCCCCACACACACACACACACACACGCACACGCACGCACACACACACACACACACGCACACACACACACACACACACACACATTCACGCACATGCACGCAGAATAGCCATAACAATAATAGCATAAGTGATGAAAAGGCAAAATGTCACTGACCGACCGACAAACGTTTAACTTTGTTTTGACGGAGACTAATGACAGTGTGGCAGATGTGTCGGACGACATTCTCCAGGGAGTGCAAGAGCGCCGTTACAAAAGGGACTGTTTCGAATCGAGTCCATGGACAGCTCATGAATGGATATTGAGGCGTTCATGGTGATAAGTGTGTGTGTGTGTGTGGGTGGTTTTCCTTGTGGGCTGAGCTGCATGTGGGCGGTCCATCTTTGCTAACAGTCCACTGGAACAATTAGCGCTTTTGTAACCAGTTGTCTGGTACGATATTGCACGGCACGGTCTGAGAGCACCTACAAGCATTTTGATTCAGAGAGATAAGTCTTTTGTGACTGGGACTGCCCGCTGCCTTATCACTGTGCAGATTAAAGAATACAAATGCACGATGCCTCAAAATGCCTGTATATTCCCTGTTAGCCCTCGGGCCTCATAGTCACCCCTAAAAATGCTTCAATCTGCAAAACGCACCATGCGCAGATCTTTCAAGGCCACTTCACCCTAAATCCACTCGCGTCACCTTTGTCTCTCTCGTGCGCAAAAGGTCCCAGCTTCACTGCCAGCTTGCCTCCTCTTGCAACGTCCTCGCATGCTCCTTGCCCTACAAAATACCAAAAAAAAAAAATCACTACAGACTAGCACACTCGCAAAAACAGGTTCCTTCAAATCAACACCAAGCTTGACCCCACGGTCAGTTTGTGTTTTTAAGCCTGTTCGTAACTGGGCACAGCGCGCGAAAACACACATGTGCACATACAGTCGTTGCGCTCGGTGTGTCTACTAACTACAACACTGAACACATCTGTGCTCGGTGACAAACCGATTGGAGATGCTCTATCCGCCATGTTTGCGCGCCGAGTGACGTAGTACAGCCAATCAGAATCTGTTGTGGAGGACCACAGTCACGGTTTGTGGCTATTTGAAATCCAGGTTGCTGTGATGACGCCACAGCGGCGGAAACCCCCTCAAATCACAACTGTGTCACAACTCAGTGTGGACAGCACTGTGGCGCTCCGTGAAACTGCACTAAACTGACCTAAAACCCCTCTGGCAAGCTTCACTGAAGACACAGGTACACTTGATATTTCGTGTGATACATGAAAATGGATGAAATTTGATGAGCTGAACCTTTGACCGAAGGCTGTCGTCGCGAATGATGTTAAAAAGTCATGGGAGGGTGGGGTGGGGCTGGTGGGGGGAATGGACGTTTACCGACCTGCTCACAACAAGGGTGATTTCCAAGATGGAGCCAATGGCAGAGGAGCCTGCGCATTAAAAAAATGCCCTTGGGATTCGATCCCATGACCCTCTGATCTCAGATAACTGAGCCAGCGGGCTCCCCGAAGAGACATGCATGTTTTAGTTTGTCGTGTTTGGTTTTGTTTCGAAGGGGGGGGGGGGGGGGGATAGGGGCTGGAGTGTGATTGTAGGTAAGAAAGAAGTATGTGTGTGTCAGTTCGCACAGCTGGCCTGCCGAATAAACAAGGGAGTTGCTGTTGTTCATGAAGTGGGGGTAGCATATGGCGTTGAGATTATCGTCAGTGTTGTTTGTCGGTTGTTACTGACCAGTGCTTTTGACTGATGAGTTCTTCCGTAGTTTGTTTTTGCTTTCTTGCTGTTGTTGATCGTGTTTGTTGTTTTGAGCGGAGGGTTTGGTTGATTTTTGTTTGTTTGTTTGTTTGTTTGGTTGGTTGGTTGGTTGGTTGGTTGGTTGGTGGTGGTGGTTGTTGTTGGGAGGAGGGCAAGGCAGAGGGATGATTGGTTGGTTCGTTGTCTTCCCTTTCATTTGTTGTTGTTATGTTACTATGGTTGTTTGGGACGGAAGGAGGGGTTGAGAGCGGGGGGGGGGGGGGGTGAGGGGGGGCAGCAGGAGACACACCTGTCTCTGTCTCTGGAACATTTCCAGTTGTATCTGTCGTTTTTCTCCTGGGGGACTCTCTCTCTCTCTCTCTCTCTCTCTCTCTCTCTCTCTCTCTCTGCCTAATTCCCTCCCAATAATTCTCCCGTTTCCGCGTATTTTGCAAGAGCACGTTTTAGGAAGCATTAAGTTTGCATGAACCAATCGCAAGAAATGTATAATGGTAGAAGACCAGCCTCGCGGCTTGGCGATGGCCTTTTCCCAGCTTACACCGGGCTCGTTAAAAACTGTAACCCGGAAAGAAACGCTGTCGGCAGTCCCGGAAACACCATGAAGGGGAGATTACCATGGTTGCAATTTTCTCAAAATAGCTGCTCGCGAATCTTCACAGAAAGAAGATTCATCCCACCCACCAGGGCACCGGCGCTGCAGTGCGAGCAGCAGACCTGTCCGCACGGGGGTTCAGTCAAAATGGCGGGGAGTTATTCTGGTGCTACATCGGCGAAAGTCGTAAATTGTGCGAAATTGTGGCACCTTCGGGGGGTGTTACTCAAGATAGCGGGAGTGTTTCTGGTGCCAGTTCGATTCAAAAGTTTTGTTCTCGGGTGAAAGCACGTGACTCATTAGCATGCTCACGTCCATACGTTAGAATTAGGTTGTATGACATAGAGGGGGAGGAGGGGGGAGTTTAACGTCCTTTTCCACCACGTATGGGTGATATCAAAGACGGGGCAACGAGGCAAGGCATGCACAAATATTTGGCCCCAGCCGTAATAGGTTTTATGGGTTGTTGTTCTTTTGTCATCTAGACACTCCGTTTCTTTCACACGGACAAACCGAAGTTCAGTAATCAGTAGAACCAAACGTTGTTGTTGATTGTGGTGTTGTGTTGTTTTGTTGTTGTCGTCGTCCTCGTTGTCGTCGTCGTCGTTGTGGATGATGTTTTGAGATGTGAGTTGCACCGGGGAATTTTTTTTTCGAGTTTGGTTTGTCGTTGTGAAAGAAAAGACTCGTTTGTCAGCCAGACAAAGAGGTTTACTAACACATGACTATAATATTAACTCATTATACACTAGCAGTTTTCTCCCTTGACATTCCCTGGGAAATAGACATTCGGCGGGGTTAGTGAGAGAAAAACAAAAGCCAGCACTATCAACAATATTTCTTTCCTCGCTAAGAACCGTGTATCCGGTCCAGTTTGCAATCCACGTGGCCGGAGGAGCCGGGATAGCCGAATGGTAGAACGTTGGACTAAACAATGCTCGGGTCGTGAGTTCGAATCCTGGCTAGGCCCAAATATTCGTGCTGGCCTTTTTCTCGTTGCCACGTCTTTGATATCACCCATACGTGGTGGTAAAGGACGTTAAACTCCAGAACACCCACCCACCCACCCACCCACCCACCCACCCACGTGGCCGATGCATCGCGAATGTCAAGCACTCGAACCGTGACCTCCGGGTTCAAACCTTGTGGGACCGGATGCGCGTTCCTTAGTGTTGAAAGAGTTAAACGCGCGTACGCTAATATTTCAAACACACTGTTTGACCTGAGATGAATCGTCGTCAGAATTTTTGACTCGAATAACACCGAGAATAGCATTCCGCCATCTTGACTTCTCCCCGTGTCTCACCTACCTTTCATCTCGCCCTCTATTTTCGTCTCGAGTTCCTAATACCTCGGCTTCATCCGTCTTGTGTTTTTCTCTTGTGTTGAAACATTACTGAGGTATCGTCAGTGTCTTGCTGTCGCTCGTCTTCCCAGAACTACTTTCCGGCCGCGGAAGCCGGATGTCAGTTGTAGGCTCCATCCGGGGCTCTTTTGTCAGACGGATAACAGCTCATGATTACTAATTATTGGATAGTCATAGGATAACCTATTGCCAGTGTCTGACCTCTTATGTGACTGCAGACGCAGCAGTTTGTGACGGCAAAGAGACAGACGTCGAAAAGGAGAATGGTCCCGCTGAAAATAAATATGGGCAAAATACACGCGCGGCATTTGCAATCTTTTCCAACCGAGACGAAACTGTTTGTGACGTTGACAAAATATCTGATCTGCCAGACACCTTGAGAGAAGTCAAAAAGCTGTACGGAACGCTGGTCTTGAACAATCGGCCCTTATGTTAAATCATGTGTCATCGTGAAATCATGTGAGCTGTTTTGGTTTTAGCTTTTTACGCTGCTCGACATTGTTTCAGTTCTGCTGGTTCTTGAGTTTCTTGAGAAACTTCTTCAATTTCTGTCCACTTTTTGCCGAGTGCAGACGGATTTCTAGATTTTTTTCCAAGCTACATGGCTTATCTGCAGACTTCCTGTTTTAAGGGTGAGGAATACGTGTGTAAAGGTGGAAGTGCTGCGAAAGAGCAGCAGTCATTTTAGCGATGAGTATGTCAGCCCAATTTTTATGATTTGGGTTAGTTTTTTGTTTTTGTTTTGTTTTTTCAATGCACGGGACCATCCAAATGTTTTGCTGTTTTGAGCACGTGTATGGTATGGAGGTTTGTGTAAACCTAACTTCAAGAGGTCCTCAGTATTTTCAATCGACGTATCCCCCATCCTTAAAACCAATGCGTCATGACCATCACGTGCTCGGCCCAAAGGAAACGCGGTGACGGCAACCTTTAAAACTGCGATACAGAAAATGAAAAGCTATGCTGGTTGAGCTGATAAACGCGCAGACTAGATCCACGGTAATCAATTGTTCTGTGTACTCCCTTTGTTTCAATCAACAAGTCACCGGATCCCTTGTCGATGGGAGGGATACTGTTTCATCTGAAGCTATTTTGGACGCGGGAATTGCGCATGTCTTCCAACCGTCCCTTACTTTCTTTTTTTTTCCTGACTCTTTTTGTCCTCCTCTTTCTTCTTCTTCTCCATCTCTATGTGAGAGTCCCGTCTTTCCATATGCAGGCATGAGATTTGTGCGTCCCTTGGCTTATTTACGCTCCAGGGGACCTCAGAGAAGCGCTCGAGCGAGGGGAAAAAAAACCAACTCGAAATAACCCGATTTTCGATGGACAGCTAATATACATTTAATTTCGCGCCCATGAGCTTAGCCAGGGTATTAGCAGGTGGGGAAGAAGGGGGAGGCAGTCGAGTAAACAGGGGGGGGGGGAGGGACCTGTGATCCAAAATTCTAGACCAGTTGTAGAAACACAGACGCGTTAATGCGTACGAGAATTGCTATTTGCTTCCAGGCTGCCTCGAGTTGGAGGGAGCTGAGCTGGCTTTGTCCTATGAGTGTGCGTGTATGATCTGTAAACAGTACCGCCTCTGCGCTTGGCACACTTGAATGGGGAAGAACGTATCCTGATGTGTTCTGGAACAATAAGGAATCTATGTTATTCAGAACACGGAAGCGACAACCTTTCTGCTTGCTAAAGTTCCCAGGCAATGAAACCTATATATGTGTGTGCTTGCGTGTTTCTACAGGTTTCTCATTGCTTCTTCATTTCATACGCGTGTGTGGCTCAGAATTATTGCAGCAGACGCATGGAATTTAAAAAAAAAAATCACTCTGCAGTCAGTGTGTAATTAAATCCGTGAAATAAAACCAAGTTTTTCCTCGATCTGTCATCTCACTGTGTGTGCAGCGTTAAGATAGGACGCCTATTTCTGCTGCTGATGTCTGAGGACGCAAGATGGGCTGACGTCACCCAGATGCATTAGCATGTGGATTGACGTATGAAGAATATCGTGTTTCAGCCAGCGGCCATGTCTGTTTCTTGTGCTTGGTTGCGCTAGTTGGAGAGGCTGGATCTGTGTCACTGGCTCAGAGTCTTCTGGGATTTTTTTTTTTTGTTTGTTTTTTTTGGGGTTTTTGGTTTGTTTGTTGTTTTTTTTTTCGTTGTGAACGTCGTCTTGTCTCCTTTCGGCTAAAATCGATGTCAGTTGTATGCGTTCCGAGCACAACGCTTCAGTCATTTCAGGTCTAGCGGAGTTGCAGACGTTGTAGAACATTTCCAGTTGTCTCTGGCGTTTCTGTCTTTGAGAACTCTCTCTCTCTCTCTCTCTCTCTCTCTCTCATAAACTGTCGAATCAGCTGAAACAACAAAATAAGAAATACCTCCCCAAAAGAAAGAGATCGAAAGCCGTTTTTGTACGGAGAGGGAAACTCCCCCCGCCCCCCCCCCCCCCCCCAAAAAAAAAAAAGAGAAAGAAAGAAAAAATCAAACTAGATTCTGCCAAATGGAAGAAATCAAAGAGCAGCATCGTGAGAGAGAGAGAGAGATTCATTCCGAAATCACAGAAGTGTTTTTGTGCCAGATTAACCCAGCACGGGAAGTCCGTCTGCGGAATGCCAAGAGGATGAAAGAGCAAGCGATGGAATGAAAGATTCACACAGACAGACGCATCCAGATTATATTACCTGTCAGACCCCACCACGACCTCCAATGACCGTGTGTTTGTGTGTGTGTGTTGGTGGGGGGAAAGGGGGGAGGGGATTTGACAGGGTCCAGAAAAACAGGATCAATTGGTTCTTGAACCCCTGACCGCTCAGTGTCCTGACGTGTTGATTTCTCGGTTCATCCGACATTATCCGGTATTACTGATGAAGTATCCGTCGCCGTTGACCCTCCATCTTCTGGAGGTCTGTGATCGGATGATGCGAGACCTACAGTGCACAGCGTCACTGTAGTACTTCTTGAACTTGGTTTGTCTGGTGCTAATAGACCATGTGGTATAATTATCCTCAACGATCCGGCTTTGTGGGGCTTCCAGCGTTTGCAGCGTGAACTTCTCTCACGTACCCTCCGCTCGTCCAGCGAAAAAGCTCCTCAAAGGTTCCTAGGCAAAAATTGAAATCTTTTGGCCAACGCTGTCAGTTTCCAATTTACCACCCCAATAGTCTGGAAGTTGCTGCCTGCTAGGATGTGTTTTGTGTGCGTGTGAGTAATGTGTGCATGCGCAGTGAGTTGATTTCAAGAATTGCGCTGTACAAATTATCATCATCATCATTATTATTCTTATCATCATCATCTTCAGCTCAGCTGAAGGTGAAGTTCACCTCAGTTCAGTTCACTTCCAGCCACTATTACGCAAGGCGGGTGGGTGGGTGAATGGGGTTTAACGTCCTTTCCCACCACATACGGGTGATACCAAAGACGGGGCAACGATGAAAAAGCCAGCACAACTATTTGGCCCCAGCAGGGCTACGAACTCACGACCCGAACATTAGAAGTCCAACGCTCTACCATTCGGCCACCCCGGCTCCCCCTATTACGCAAGGCGCGGGTCGTCCCCGCTAAGCCCAAGACCTCTGCAGATTGCATACTAGTGGCTTGAAGTGACTCCTAGAGATCTGAATACTGATTTCAATTAAAATTGGGATTTTTGGATGGGCTTTTAATGTGATCAATGACTTTACCCCCCTTCCCTCCCTTCCCCTCCCCACGTCTGTTCAAGACAACTCCATCACACCTATCCTCCACGTTTGACATCACCCAGTGCACCTTTGGCCAATCGCAGGCCTCGTTCTTGCGGTCTCTCAGTGTGCGTCTGCAGAGAAAGGTCATGCTGTTGGCTTATATTTAGGTTACGGCGGAATAACTGGTCGGGGCAGTATGTATTGCGGAAGTTCTGAAATGTCAGGCTTTTGCTGATGATCAAACTCATCATGCAAAGAGAGGTATTTGAAAAGGTCATGGGTATGATTTTTAGAGTGAGCTTTCGCCATTCTGCGATGGCGCACGTTGCAGTGCGGGGGAGGTAATCGGACGGACATTGACAATCTGCATTGGGTGATTTAGGTTGTCTCTCTCTCTCTCTCTCTCTCTCTCTCTCTCTCTCTCTCTCTCAATACATGATTTTCTCTATGTGTGTATACATAATTGTATGAATCACACACACACGCACGCACACACGCATGCACGCACGCACACACACACAGCCGCGCGCGCGCACACACACACACACACACACACACACACACACACACACACACGAACGCACGCACGCATTCACACACACACACGGTGGACGCGATGGGTTTCAAACGCCGAGAGAGAGCTTTCCACACAGCATATATATATTGTATGTATGATATTATCTGTATAATGTATGTGTGCCTGTTTGTATTTGTGTGAATATATATACATATATAATTACATACATGTAGTTACAGTTTGTCCTGTTTGTATTCAGTTTATGTTGATCACACTGATCATTTTTAAAGACAGAAGAACTATCTATACACGTGAAAGAAAAAGAAACAGAAAAAGAATAAATACTAACCCGTTCTAAACTGATTCTACCATCGTACGTCTGGCACCAGGTGCCTGGACTTACACTGCACCATGCTGGCCAAATGATTTTATATTTACGGGAAGTGTTGCTTGTATGCTCTACTTTACTCTGGCATCACCTTCAGCGGATTGCCGAGGAAACCGGACAGCGGACATGTTAGAAAGGGAGGTAATATGTAAAGAAACTGTGACGTTTACGTGAGTTAGCAAAAACCCTTTTCTGTCTTGTTTGCTGGCAGCTCTGGACACGACGAACGTGATGGTGAAGAAACAGGTGATAGAACTGCTCTCGGCACTTTGTGTCTACTCCGCTGACGGTCATCGCCTGGCGCTGGACGCCCTCGATACGTTCAAGGTATGTCTCTGCCCTCGTACTCTCACTCCCAGTTACCCAGTACTCACTGAATGTAACTGTGGGTATGTGAGCAGCGATTCGCTGTAATGACACAGGAGGACGGGAAGAATTAATGGAGGCTTCCTTATGTGAAGTCTGTTAACCGACTTGATTATTTCTTCTGTCTTTTTCCTCTTCTTTTTAATAAAAGTGGCCTTTGCACACTTTCAAACAAATTAACAAAAAAGAGAGCCATCACTATATGATGTACCCTTTCGAGGAACACGAGAAACAAAATTCTAGTTTTACAGAAGGTCAGTGTTAAGGCTTTGAAAATTAATTTTGCTCTTCACGAGTATGAGAAAACTCATTTAGAACATACGTGTTCACAAAACAAATCTTGCAGTCTTGCCGTTTACTCAGATGTGTGTGTGTGTGTGTGTGTGTGTGTGTGCGTGCGTGCGTGCGTGCGTGCGTGCGTGCGTGCGTGCCTACGCGCGTGCGTGCCAGTGTGTGCGTTAGCGCGTGCGTGCTCTTACCGATAGATCACTGCAAGAAAAGTGACTTGCAAAATTGTGCAAACCGTCACCCCTTTAATATCTGCCCGCATAGAAATGGAACTTTCGGACACTTTCAACAGCCTGCGAACAAAGCATTCCGTGTTCTGTACTTTGCTTTTAACTGCGGCGCGTTTAACCTCTAATCTTTCTCCGCCGCGATGGGAGTTGTTCAAACTGATTGTGAGTGTTTATATCCTGGTCGCCGACAATGTAGTCTGCGGAGTGTGGCGGCTCAGGGGTGGGCGAGTTCTACGGTGAATTTCCCAAGGGGTGTGGGGCTTGTGTCTGAACCAGTATAGGGTGCAAGGTGCTATCGATTTTTTTTTTAACTGGAAGGGTTTCCGTCCCCACAGAATATCCTTGTGCTGACGTGCTTTTATTCGTTGTCATTGGCGTGTAAGTGAGGATGCTTGAAACATGGTACTGATGATGGCTACGTAAAGTATAGGGGAGAGTGAGTGGTTGAGTTTTTAAGGCTTAAAGCCGAGCAAGCAACAAAGACTAATTCACGTCTAAGTGTGCCTGCAAAACTTGAATAAAAAGTGTAACGTTGGAAAAACGATGCAGACTGGCCCACAGGGCGGTGTAAACCTAGGACATACAGGAACGCTGCACCTTCATGCTAAGTTATCGAACTCCTGATTCAAAAAAGCGTAGAAAACAAAATAGCAATTCCAAATACTAAGCGCATGTACAGCAAATATTGAAACATCATCTCCTAACGCAAATACACCAGTTCGCAGCATATTATACCCAACATTACTTTTTCCTAACCACTGCTAGTGCAGACGTGAGTGAGGGATTGAAATAGACGAAATGTAGATGACAGGGCCAAACTAAGAGAAGGATAGGGATGCGGGAATATGCGCACACGCACACGAGTTTGCGGATTGTCCAAAAATGGTTCTCCAGCTACATTCTACCGTACAGGTGGATTCAGTGCCACAACATAACACTGTACACGTTAACTCCTACACACACACACACACACACACACACACACACACACACACACACACACACACACACACACACACACACACACACACACCACACACACATGTCCTTCACGTATCGATTAAATAGACATAACGTTTAATCCCTGCACGACGAAATCAGTATGAACCTCTTTTTGTCAACATTCAACAATGCTACCATTCGGCCACCCCAGGTCCCCCCCCCCCCAAAAAAAAAAAAAAATAATAATAATAATAATAATAATAAAAAATGGTATTTGTAGGGCGCATTTCTTTACATAAAACTCAATGCGCCTATCACTCACTCACACTCTTAAACAGACATACACTGGTGAAACCGACTAGTTGAACAGGAAATTACTGGTGTTAGTTATTTTATGACCTCACGCCGCTCAAGCGACAGAGACCAATACGCGGCTGAGCAAATTACTAGAAGGCTTTGCAAAAAAAAAATGGAATAGCCTCCAATCAGCGCCGTCTAGATAATCGTCAGTCCGCAACCAAATAACGTCGTCTACTCATTACTACCTAGAACAACATATATGCTGGCCAAAGTCACCACAATGGTTTGAGGTGCTATATTGTGCCCCACGTGACTGATTCTGATGAACAGATTCAGTGCATTTGCTGAAAAGTTTTCCGCACGCTGTTGTTTGCCTGTCTAACGTATTGAGATTGTATGTGTAGGGTGTTTTTTTGACGTAGCTAAGGAGTCATTCTTGATTTCTCTTCCAGACGATGAAGAAACTGCGCTACCGGTTCAGCCTGGTGGTGACGGAGCTGCGGACGACAGAGCTCGTGGCCTACAAGACCACACTAATGGCTTTCATCAACTGTATCCTCGTCTCCTGTGATGACGACCTGCACGAGCGCTGTCGGATAAGGAGCGAGTTTATTGGTCAGTCAGCAATGCGTAATGTTTCTAAAGCGCGAGTTTATTGGTCATTCGGAAATGTATGTGTCTAAGAATCGATTTTATTGGTCACTCGGTGGGCAATATTGTTTCTCTGGAGCGAGTTTATAGGTGGAAACACGTTGTATTCTATTCATTATTTTGAATATGAATTGTTTGTTGTCTAGACGGGTGGGTGGGTGAGTGTTTGGGAGTTTAACGTCCTTTTCCACCACGTAGCGGTGATACCAAAGACGGGGCAACGAGAAACAAGGCCAGTACAAATAGTTGTCCCTAGCCGGCATTCGAACTCACGACCCGATGTTGTCTAGACGGAAAATATAACCTACATACATGATGATATTCCTCATGGGTTTTTTGATCTGAATGTTGCGGTTTTTGTACAGACCGATCTTTCAGTTTTCCTGTCTTCCAAAATCAACTCGTGTTGGACAAAAAACAACCCTACCCATGCCTTTCCCCCTCCTTCTTCTTTTTTTTTTTCTAAGCTTCCCTTCTAGTCAGAATTTTGACTATGTCTTCCCACCAGGCCACTGTTCTAGTCAGTGCTCTGTCTTCTAGCCAAGATTCCTTCTTCTAGCCAAAATGCGAGTCTTTTAACACATTGCGTACCAAGCACAAGTAACCCACGTTTTTTTTTTACTCTTTTTCGGTTTTGGCCCTGTATGCGAAAACCAGGCAGATTAACGGCTCTTACTGCAGCAAACACGAGTATAATCAAAGTGCAACACTCTCACTGGGCCAATTTAAATCCATGCAGACATAAATTAATTATGATTTTTTTTAAGTGAGGCCACTGGTGCACAACCCCAAATTCACTTGGTAGGGATAGAGTTAACGAAGACTCTGTCCAGTTCATGTTTTCCCCATCTCCTGTCGAGATAGGTCTGAACCTGTTGGACATCATCCACAACCTGCGGAACGAGGATGACGAGGACCTGATCATCCAGTGTGACGTGTTTGATGACGAGAAGACGGCAGATGACGAGGCGCTGTCGGCCGAGATGTCCCTTCAGCTGGACGTTACGGACCACAGGGCCGTCTTCGATGCTGTCTTCCAGAAAGTGCGTACTTGTTTTTCATACGTAAAATATAGTAAAATATAGTAATAATATGTATAATGTAAATAAACGACAATTCTTCAGAGGCCAAGCCCGACCACCCTATGTCCACTATATGATAAGACTGGTTAAAAAGAAACAGCCACTACACACCAGAAGTAGCCACTTCAAGCCACTATTACACAAGGCGTGGGCCGTCCCGCGAGGTCCGAGACCGGCTGCAGATTGCTTAATAGTGGCTTGGAATGGGTTCTAGTGATATGAAGATTTCAAGAAACATCGCGATTTGTGATTGGGGGTTTATGCTTCGGTGTTCTTTCGTCCTCAGGTTTACAACACGCCCACTGCTGACGTGTTTCTCCACATTCTACAGTCCTTGTTGCAGATCGACCAGGACGATAACCTCAGGTAAGGGGAGGCTAATT
>JACVVK020000368.1:0-2500 GCA_018292915.2 Batillaria attramentaria
ACGTCAGCAAGTGCGAACCCGTCACGTGAGTCAGATGTCAACTTCAAAAAGAGAACTGCACGGTCTAAACCCTAGTCGCGTATTTGTGACATATTCAAGAACCCTTAGACTACAACTCTGTAATGTGTGTGTGTGTGGGGGGGGGGGGGATATGGATGAGCCTTACAGTGGACTATCTTGTGCATGAAAACACACCGGTTGAACTCAAGATGCGTGGTAAGGGGGAGGAGTTCGAGCGCACTAAGTTTTTCTTCTGTGGGTAAGGGCCCAGGATGTAAAAGCTTTATACCACGTTTATAGAGAGAATTGATCTTTTTCAAATGAATATGACCAGAGAGAGAGAGAGAGAGGGAGAGAGAGAGAGAGAAAGAAAGAAAGAGATGAAATGAAATGAAATGAAACTTTATTTGTCAAAGGTAAAAGACATTGGTCCAGTGGTCCAGTTTTCATTCTTGCCGTTGCTAATGCTACACACACACACACACACACACACACACACACACACACACACACACACTCTCTCTCTCTCTCTCTCTCTCTCTATCTAACTATCTATCTACTACTGTCGGACGTCCGCTCACACTGCAGACACTGACGACATACAAAAGGATATAGGTATCAAATGCAAAACACACGAGAGGTAAAAGGAACAGTATATAAGCAACACATACACGTAACAGTATATAGGTATCAATACACACATACTATTCATGTACCAACATGAGTGGTCGGATGCATAGTGTTGTTTACGAAAGTGGCTGCGAACCCGCATACATTAGATGTTTGAAGAGGCTGCTCTTAAAGGAAGAGAGTGTTTTGGCGTTTCTAATATGGATGGGAAGTGTATTCCAAAGTGCACTCCCAGAGAAAGTTCAACTGGTTTGTTAGAGAGAGAGAGAGAGGCGTCGAGAACCGACGGCAGAAATAAACTGAATAAAACAGTGCATCAAGGCAAGCTTATGTGCCAAGCACACTGATAACTGAGACGTGAGTGTTTGCTTTGCCACTGCCACCAAGGAAGTTTTGGGGCCATATAGCTTTAGCCAGCATACAGCCACAATACATACAGCGTGCAAGAATACGTCTTACCTTTCTCTGGGAGCGCCTCACTGGACACCACACAGCTCACAGCAGCCAGAATGCACAGTATTATCCTCATGTCCCACAGTGTCACAACTTTACCATTCATCGCAAGATTCTTCAAAAGTGCCCACTGCAACGGCACGGCGCGGTTTGTGAGCAGCCGGAACCAGTCACCAACGGCTACCTGTTCTGCAATTTCTCCTGAAATCAGTGTGTTATTTAGAAGTGTATTCTCCAGAAATGCCGCGTCAATGGGTCTACGTCCGCGCTATCTACATGCAGATTTCTAAACTGCGAACTTAAAACTGACCCGGACGCAAACCACAGCGATCAGAGTTTCCGGTACACGTTCAACTGCGACGCAATAGAGCGTACGCCCGCGTATGTTTGGCGAAAGCAAAGGCAGGGTAACATAACCGAGCCTAGCAGGACTTGGTGACCTGTTGAACATAATTATTATCACTGACTGTGTGTTGTCTTACATATCATAAGTGTATGCTAGTACATGTTAACACACCCTGTGTGTGCTGTTACATCTTAGTAGTGTGTGGTATTACATGTTAACAGTGTGTACTATTCAGTACAAGTTAAACGGTGTGTGCTATTACATGTTAACACACCCTGTGTGTGCTGTTACATGTTAATAGTGTGTGGTATTATATGTTAACACACCCTGTGTGCGCTGTGACATGTTAGTAATGTGTGGTATTACTAGTACATGTTAACAGCGTGTACTATTCAGTACATGTTAAACGGTGTGTGCTATTACATGTTAACACACCCTGTGTGTGCTGTTACATGTTAATAGTGTGTGGTACAGACCCATACGCTTAAGTCAAACACGCTTAAGTCGAACTTCGGATACGTCGAAGCAAAAAGTTTTTCCCGGCTAAACTTGCTCTTTGTATGACTAAATTTTCCACGGATAAGTCGAACGAGTACTCAAAAACGGATAAGTCAAAACTCGGTTATGTCAAACGAAATCTGCAATTTTAGCCTCGGATAAGTCGTACCAGTCGCTGGCACGGGAATTTCTTTTTGTCCTTCTGATGCATCAGCGCCAAAACACGGCTTGCACGGAGATTTTACATTTTCCGTGCAAGTACAGGTTGACAGTGTTATCTGTCCTGCGGGCCTTAGGGCTGGTTGTCTTGGGTGGTAGAACACGAAATTGGCGAGAAACACGTGCAAGAACAGAGCTAGGCGTGAGATCTGACCCTGTGCCCCTGATCTCGGAGGGTAAGCAGTGAGTTATTCCTGGTGTGTGAAATGTGTGTGTGTGTGTGTGTGTGTGAGAGAGAGAGAGAGAGAGAGGCAAAGAGGAAGGTTGCCGGTTGGTGCCGTTACAGTTGGATCTTTCTGCTATTTGACTGCATGTGTTTATATGACGTTGCACTAGCATTTATTGAGCACATGC